>WEKY01045727.1:0-22024 GCA_013390045.1 Picathartes gymnocephalus | reverse complement strand
TGGAACCATCCTCAGAGAGGCGAAGGGAGCGGGGAAGGGCAGGAACAGTTGCAGCATTCCCATCCCTGGGAGGGAGGGAGCAAGAGTTGTGGCAGGACCTCTGCTGGACCGCGATGGAGTGGGTCTGGCCTGTGGAGCTGGCAGGATTCAGGAGCCAGGCGGTGGTGGCACTCCCGCAGAGAGAGGAGGGGCCCCCTGTGCCGCGGGCTGATCTCAGCAATCAGGAGCTGGCCATTGCGAGCGAGAACGGCACTCTGGCAGAGAGAGGAGGGGCCCTCTGCGCCGTGGGCAGAAATCCCCCATCTGAGTGGGCTTAGCCTGGCCTGGGTGCTGCCCCTGGAAAAGGGGAGGGCCCTAGGCCTGGGAAAACTTGGGCTGGCCCCATGGAGCTGCAGGGGTGGGGGGCAGCGGCAGAAGCCACAGCCAGCAGCAGCAGGAAGGACTGTTTGCGTTTTGGCCCCTCTCCCGGCAGAGCTGAGGGAGGGCCCGGCCCCTCGGGGCCGCAAGGCCGCAGGGCCGGGTAGGCCCATCCTGGTGGGCCTAGGCCCAGGGCCAGGCGGGCCTGCCGGGCCGCACAAAATGTTTATGTTACCTGTCCAGGAGCCAGAACCGAAAGAGAAAGAAATTTGCATTTCTCACTCTTAAACGGTGCATTTCGCAAAGGTGTACTTTCTCTGAATGGCCAGACAATGTGTCTGTCTCAGAGCCAGCCCCCCAGGTGGCTCTTCAGACAGGCAGGAAACTGCACTCCTCAGGAAACTGCAAGAAATCTTTACTGGAAAAAGTTCCTTTTTTTTCCAAACCGTGACACACCTTTACCACAGACAATGTTTGGGAATGTAGCCCAGGGTTCAGGAGCCTGTAGACAAAAAGGAACAGCTGGGTGACAAATCCAAACATGCACATCCATGTACGTGTGCATGTCTGCCTGGCTGGAAAGCTGAGGTTTGTGTGCTCCTGCTGCCCTGCCACCAGGTAGGCCAAAGGTGGGTCCTTTCGATGATTTCAAGTAGGTCAGGTATTTTAATGCAGCTACTGCCAAAGTAAACATGTAACTTCTGTGTTAAAACTCTGTCTCATAAATAGACATTAGATCCTGTTTTGAATCCTCTAAAAACCAAATAAAACCAAATACTTACATGAGGTAGTTTTTCTAGTGTTTACTTTTAATCCTCATCAAGAAAAAGTTCATCCTGACTGCACGTAGTTTCAGCCTCCAACAGTTTCAACTTTTCCTGCTATTTTTGACTGGAAAGCTACCTAATCTGGAATAATTTTCCCATGGAATCTGTCATAATGTGTTTTAAGCTGTTGTAAATCATAATCAAGTCATCTCTCTGACTGTTCTTGAATAAACCAAACAGCTTGAGCTTCCCAGAAGTTTCAGTGTGATGATTTCCAAAGTTTTCCATGTTTCATACACATATCTTTTAAAAATTATTATTATTTTTTGTAAAGCACACACTGAAAAAGGGGCACAGGACTTCATTAATATCTTTTGCAGAAGTAAAACACTTCTTTTACGAATCTAATGTTGCTCTGGTTATATATAAAGAAAATCAGTTTGAGTGTTATTCTGCAAGGTAATTACTGATTCACACCTGGCAAGGCTCCTAAGGACTCCTTGGGGTATGGATTCTGTTTTATGGTGTGCAGGATCTTTCTTTTATTAGCACGCAGTGAAGTTAATCACTTCCTAATACTCATGTACATGTTGACATTAGTCCTTTCACTTCTCCTCATGATTGATTTCTGCTTTGTAAAACTTCCTTTTTAGAGGGTTATGGGCCAGATTAATGACAACACCAAATCAGGGAGGTGAGATCTTTGGAGCTGTAGGTTTTAGTGTGCAGGAGACTGATAGGACATGTTTTTGCTGCGTCAGAGGCACTGGGGTATCTCATACACACAGTTAGGAAATACAGGCCAGAAGGGATCATGGACAGAAAAAGTGCCAAAAAAGAAAGAGCAGAAGAACAGCTGCCTCTACAGTCCTTTCTAGAGAGGACACTGCTGGCATTTCTGCAAAAGGAGATGCAGGAGACTAATTACAACAAGTGTGAGATGGGCAGGAGGAAGAGGCTTAGGTAGCAAAAGAAGGCAACTGCTTGGGTTTTGGTGAGTTCTTTTTGCTGTAGGCCAGGGAGCTGAGCACCACAGGGTTTCTGAGAGGCAGGGAAAGGATCCTGGAGGCTGTGCATCAACAGTCAAGGCTGGAGAAAATTAAGAAGGTCATGGCAGCACAGGTTCTTCTCAAATTGTTTGAATAATTTCATGCTTGCACTAGGGAAGTTTATATGCAAGTCTTTTCTAGGAGAAAAGGACCCATTTACTCACAGATTACAGACAGACACAGACACTAATATGTCTATTTCTTTTGTTAAAAGATTCAAAATGTTTTATATTTCATGAGGGTTTTTTTTAGTGAAGGCATTTAGTATTTGGAGGAAATTAGTGTTTGAAAGTAAAGGTGAGTTAAGAAATTTCATCTGAAAATTGTTTTTGACAGATTTTTTTTGAATACTAAATAATTCTTTAATATCATCACTGGCTTCTCAGAACAAAGATTAAGTAATAGAAAAGGCTTGTAGAAGCATAACTTTTTCTCTCCTTTTTTGGGGGCAGATTGTTTGCTAGCAAGAGTCCCTGGAATCATCAGCATCTCTGCCCCGAGGTGAATTCTTACACAAAGTCAGCAGGATTGGGGAGACTCAGTGGTCCAGAAAAGCTATTAGCCAGAGAAGATAGCTTGATTATATTTTTTGGCTTCAGTACACTTCTGAAAAATGTTGGAAATGGAAGAAAATGGGATGTTTAGATTCTTTACATACCAGGATGCCAGTAGTTGTTGCAGGGTGTTATCTACAGGGATGATTTGAATAAAGGAACCTTTGAGACTTCCTAGAGCAGCGTTTGCCAACTAAAAAGTGTTGCCACGTTGGGTGTCCCATGTGAAATAACTATCCAGAGGGTTTTAATCGGAAAGCGTGTTTGCAATCACGGGCATATCGAGCTGGGTGTGTCCCAGTGCCCCAGGCCAAGACATGGAGAGCTCAGCCTTTAAAGAGAAATCAGGAGCCACCTTCCCTGTGTGCTGGCACCTGCATATTCCAGTGGTATCTGTGATAGTAACACACGGTGTCCAGGTGCTCTGGCAGTCGCTTAATCACAGAGTGAGGATTTCCCTGTTCATAAGCAGGAGAAGCAGGAAAGCAGTAGGCTGGGGGAGAGGGCTGGGGGAAGAAGTGACTTTGTGTGTGGGTCTCTACAGCAGAGCCCCAGCAGCCTGTGCCTGTGCAGGTCACCTCAGCCCAGGGAAGGCAGCTGCCTCCTGCCCAGAGCTCAAGTAACTTTGTGCTGCCCCAAACTGCTTGCACAGTCCTTGAGCAAGTCTTCATCGTTTCCCCTAAAACCAGTTTTACTTCTTTGAACTCCTTCAGCTCTTGGCACCTGGCCATCGGTGTGCAGATCCCCTGGGTCTCCTGTATTACTCTGTGTCCCACTTTTAAGGCCACATTTATCATCTTGCTCATTTATGTCTGCTCTGCATCCTTGTCCCGGTTTTCCTGCTCTCAGCACTATTCCATGCTCCTGTTTCTCTGCCGCACATCGTTAGGCTGGCACTGTTAATTGTCCTCCTGCACAGGATAACTGCTCGCTATCACTGTCCATATCAAAGTTATGGTTGCACCACATGATTATACAATGCAAGCAAAGCATAAAAAAGCCACTCAGTCATTAAAAAGTTGCTGTTACAGCTAAAGGAACTGAAATAATGCTCCAGGAAGGCCTGGAAAAACCTGGAGAAAGCAAGTTTCTGTCGTCAGGCTTTGCAGCGACCCTGTGGCTGGGGACTGCTAATGGCATTACTCTATGGACGGGGTAAGAGGCTCTCTTGCCTCTGGGCATCTCTATGAGGAGGCATTCCCATGGCTGTTGGTGTTTAAAAAAGAGAAGCTCTTTCCCTTTTGGCAAGTGCCTTCCCTCTGAGTGCTGGGGAATCTTGTATCTCTCAAGGTTTGCAACAAGAGATCTTCCCAGTTTTTGTGCATCATATAAAACAGGGACTTTTTCAGTGTTTTTGGTAAAGAAAGATCAACCTTTTGCCATTGATCTTTTTTATGTTCAAAATGGGGAGCATCACTCCATTAATCCTTACAAAACAGGAAAAGCTCTTACAAGCTGCCTGCTATGTACTCAGCGAATTGGACAACAAAATGTTCCCTCCTTCAACTCTTTCATCCTATTTTCCTACATCCATCGCTGATACACTTGCCCCTGGTCCTGGGACCACGATGGACCCGTCTCTGTTTGCACAAGGGTTTTACAGATCCTAGGGCAGTGCAGAGGTTTGTTGTAGCATTACCTATCTGTGTGCTTACAGTGCACATCCACTAAACCCATAATTTGCTGTTACTGTTCTTTTAGAGGGAAGTGCTTGTAAATCCCACAGGCCTGCGAGGTCACCGTGGACAGAGGTGTCCATAGCCCCCAGAGTAAGTGGGAAGTTTCCTTGTTCAGTGTCCTGCACAGAGGAAGGAGCTTTGGGTTCCAAACTTGGCCAGTCTTTCATAAGCTCCTGCCCCTAGGGCAGAACATGAATAAATCTAGATAAATATATATATATATTAGTTCGTGCAAGCCCGAAGGAGATCAGAAATGAGCTCAACAAGAAGGACAGATACACAAACCAGCAACCACCTGTAAGCATTTTGTCACTCCAGAATGAGTCAAAAATTACTTGAAAATCCTTTGTTTTGGGAAATGCATTTGTTTTACTTCAGCAGAAAAGAATGTCTTAAATCAATGTGATGCTTTGATTCTACTGTGAGTCATACTGGAGATTTGATTAAATCTTAACATGCAAGTTAGTTGGGGACAGCTTTAATTACCAAGAGCTAGCAGGTAGGAAATTATTAACTTGGATGCCAGTATAATGATGTGAACAAAAATCAAGTTATTTTTTTCAGAATGAAAGGCAATGTTATGGCATCAGCTGGGTCTTTTTACCTAACATAGGGAGAAAAAATTAAGACCTTTGACTTTATATGAGCAATAAAGTTACTGAAAGACAAATGATGAACGAAGGGAGTTTTACTGCTTGGGTTTTCTCCCCAGATTTGTGTTTTTTAATGTTCTGCTGCGGTTGAACTTAAACTGGCTTTTATTGCTCATGGGATTGGCCCTCAAAACATCAATTTCATCCAGCACTGGTTCTACATCTGTCCATCTGCGTGACTTCTTTAAGTCATGAGCCAAATAGAGGCCAACATGTATATCATAAACAGCAATGCTTTTAATTCTGGTCTTCATTTGCTTCAGTATCATGTGCTTCTAGCCCTCTACAAGCGCTCTGCTATCTATATATTTCAGAGAAAATGTTGCAGATCTGTGATGGATGATTTACAGAAAACAAATCCTTGTAAAGTAGTAGCCTGACAGAAGATGCACCTCGAAGAGGCAATACTGCAGCCACAGTTAATGGCCATAGCCTGGGAACAGTCAGGAGGAATATTGCTCCATTTCAACAATGGATGAGAGGATCATCAAGTAAATCAGATCTCAATAAACAAGAAGCTGGTTAAAAGCCTCATAAACAATGCATGAATGAGAAAAAGATTGCTGTGGAGCAAACAATTAACCAGAGGCAGAGCTGAAAAGTAGTTAATAACACAGGCACAATAATCATGACTTTTAATGACAACAAAATCAGGAAGACAATACTGTCTTCCCAAGGAGTAAGGCATTCTGGCATGCAAATGTTTAGAATTCATATTGTGTTATTTTAATACAGAATTTTTAGAATAGAGTCTAGGCGTGCAAGGATCTTTCTCTGCTGTTACAGTAGCAGAAAAAAAAAAAAAATTCAAAAGGTGCAAAACCCCCCATTCATTTACCAGAACTGCAGAAAGGTAAATCCCCAGTGAATGCCTTTCTCATGGCTTCATTTCCATCCAATACACTGGGTTTCTTACATGTTCCCTTAGTTATATTTTATAAACTTAAAAATAAAGAAAAATATATGTGCTTATTTGAAATGTAGCTAAGAAGGTTTTCATGAGACAGGAATATATCAATAACAGCTTTCAGTGCTGATGGCTTGGAATGCTGTATGGAAATTTATTCAAAGGAAATGGCAAGTGAATCAACAATAAAATAATAATAACAACAGTAATATTAACACCAACTACTACAATAAAACCAATAATGATAGTAATATAACTTTTGTTGTAGTTATTATTATTTCATATATGTTGTTCTGGGAGGGGGAAACAGCTTTTCTGGGTCCTAGAGGTGTGCTCCTGGTGCAGGTATGTACAGTGATTTGACCCAAAAGGAATGTGCTGAAAATACAATTGGCTTTTAAAAAATCGGTTAAAGAGAAATTGGAAATACAGGTAGATTCCCTTAGAGAGGAAAATGGAATTTTAAAATCTCAGTTGGCTGAAGCAGAAAAATTTGAAAAATGTCATCAAGAAAAATTAGATCTTTTTATAAGCCAATCACCGTCTCTGGGAACGGCCAGTCAAATTCACAGAACAATCCATTATGAGGATTCTGAGGCTTGGGATGAGGATATCTGGGATTATAGTGGTGAGAATTTTATTGGAACCTTTGACCTTTCCCATTACTAGCCCTTTTTGGCTAGTAATCAAGACTGAAGTTACTAAGGAGGGCGAGTATGGCAGTGCATACAACTCCTTGGTGTCCTGCAGAACTGGCAGTACTGCAGGAGTATTCCAAGCATTTGGAAGAACCCAAGATAGAATCTGTGTGACAGAATACATGTGGCAAGCCTGTCTGACTGGGGAAGATTGATTTTTATGGAGTGAGGAAGAAATGTAAGTGTATTGGGTCTTGGTGTGTTTTAAACCAGAGATCATGATTATTCTTTAACTGCGTGGGTGGTATCTTGGGCAGGAGGGACAGGGGAGGATAGGGGAGATCCACCGGTTTTTAAAACTACTGGGCTCTCTGATCTCTGGCTTCTGTGCAGGATGAAATATGGGAGGTTCGTGTTCACAACAACACAGCTCCTGAGCATTCCACAGCAAATATTCCTGTCTGGCTTTTTTTTGGGAAAAAGAGTTGGCTAAGGTTGAAGTGCTAGTGGGGGCCACCCAAACAGAACTTTTAAGATTTGATTTACTTTAGGGGTGCACGGGTGCACCTGGAAACTCCCGTGTGGAACGTTACGGAGTTCCACAGTGAGACGTACTGGTTTGCTGAGGGTACATACAGAATCCAAATGAATGTTGGAAAATTCAGGCTCTGAGAAGTTTATCATTCTACTGAGATATCAGTGCCACTGCCTTCTTCTAAAATATCTGACGTAAAACAATATCCCCCTCCAGCAGCAGCAGCACTTATAGGGACCAATGGGAGGGTTGGCAGATTCCTTAAAGAGAGGCATCATTACAAGGATTCAACTGCCTTTTAATCCACTTGTGTGTCCAGTAAAGAAGACTGCTTGTTTTATAGTTGTTTACTGGTGTTTGAATGGAGACACAGACCCATTAATAGCTGCAAATTTAACAGCCATGGATAGCAGTACTAGATACAAATGTTCTTTATGGTTCCCTTACAAGAGGAGGACAAAGAGGAATTCGCTTTTCCCTGGGAAGGTGTACAGTATCCCTTTAACGGCCTCCCTCAGGGGTGTAAACCTTCACCCTCTGCTGCTCATGCTACGCTTGATGAGTTGTTACCATCTCACTCCTCCCAGATGTGAGACTGCACCAACATATGGATGACATCTAGTTGGAGGAGATTCCCATGAAGAGGTGGGAGAAGCAGCACTAGCTGCATGGGGAGCATTACATGAAGCAGAAATTGAAATACCACCTGAAAAATGCCAAGGACCAAGTAAAGAAATAACATTTGGGTACTTGGATAGCAGGCAGTGCAGTAGTTCCTCCAGACACTTTAAAAGCAATGCCCCAATCTAAGAATTACAACAGTTAAAGGGAACTTTAGGGTACTGGAGAAAACATGTACTTGACGTTTCTATCATTGCTCTTTACTCTGAGAAGTGCAACAAGCTGAGGAGATACATCAGGAACAAACTGTACAGTCTGTACAAACCAAAGAACCATTCCATTTGCTGGAGTCTATTTTGCAGAGGTCTGCTCTCCCAGAATGAGTTGCACAAAAATCCAGTCAGGAAATGGAATGCCTCCTTAATGACAGCTGCAAGAGGAACAGATTAACAGAAGGACCAACTGAAATTACAAATTACTGTCAGTGCAGATCCATTAGCATTACACAACCTTTCAAACCCTCACCAATTTTAGATGCACCTCCCCTGACAGAGGAGATGCCAACAGAAGATATTTGGGTCTCCGATGCCTCAGCAAAGAGGGTAAGTGGTAAATGGCAGTACAGGGCTGTTGTATTAAACATCAACACAAACAAACAAGTAATAGAAGAGGGTGAAGGTGGTGCACAAGTATGAGAGTTAAGAGCAGCTGCTTGAGCAGCTCAGAATGGAGCAAAAATAATCTATCTGGACTCCTGTGCTGTTGGGGCTAGTGCTACTCAGTGGGTCTGGCAATAGGAATTACTAAATTGGGAAGAAAATAAATTTTCCATCTGGAGAGCTCAAGATTGGCAATTATTAAATATAGCAAGAAAAACACCATACAGAATAGGATGGCTCAAAGCCCATGCCAAGGATAACAAACCAGCCACAAACTGGAATTGAAAGGTGGATGAATTAATTAAAATAATGAAAATAGAGATAGGTGACTCCTCAAACCAGGAATAGTATTGATTGGGAGAATGGTACCACCAGAAATTAGGGGACAGTGGTAAGGAAGCACTTTGCTTTGCTGCACAGAGCAAAGGTTGGCCCCTGTGAAACCTGTGAAACTATTCTTACAGAGTGCCCTCACTGTAGATTAAAATTACAATTAGATCATCCTGCTAAAGCACCACCCCTACATATCAGTGAAGGAAAAACTCTATGGTCCACATGGCAAATTGAATCCATGGGGCCACTCAGACCCTCTGCAGGACATGATCCATCCTCACAGGTGTGGGAGGAGTCTCGGGCTACTCGTGGCAGCCAAATGCCAAAGGGCTGATGGGCAGAGCACAGCAAGGGGACTGGCATCATGGTTCTCAAATCTGCCTACTCCTAATATCATCCAAAGTGACAATGGCTCACATTTCTCCTGTAAGGAGGTACAAGGACAGGCCAAACACAAAGGAGTTCAATGGGTATTCCACACCCCATACTACCCCCAGTCCAATGGAATCATAGAAAGAGCTTATGGCTTATTGAAAAAGAGCCTTAAACCACACACCTGGGCAGCATGCTCAACTCTCCAAAATATTTCAGCATCTAAGTAATTGGTATGGACCCACAGGGAGCCCTGTGAGCTGAGGATTCTTTGCAAAACCTGAATCAGGTGCTCCACCTTCCATCAGAGGGGAACATCTGACAGGACTACAACCAGGACGGCCTGTCTTGGTAAAACTACCCCAAACTAGAACTGTGCCTATGACTCTGACGAAACCTTGTGGCCTACCTGCTTGGGAAACTACTGAAAACAGTTCTAAAGAATAAGGAATTGGTGCACAGTGGATTTTTCCTTCTTTTTAATGGGGTAACCTGTCTGAGCAAACCCTGTTGAGACTTTTTTTATTTTACTTTTTCAGAAAATAATCTTGGGAATGATGGCAGCACATCTCTGCTGAAGATCAAGTTATTCTTCTCCCAGAAGGAATGAGTCCCAGAATGAGCCAGGCTGGGCACACACATCACCGAGCCAAATCAACAGGAGGAAGACCCTCACTTTTCCTATCTGTAAATGGTCACTATGGAAACAGTTGTACCCATGCTTGAGCCTGAATGCATTTCAATGACAATTGCTGTTAAAACAAGTTATAATGGGACAAATCTAGGAGCTTGAATTTGACAGAGAGAAATTTCACTAAAGTATGTAAAATACAACCTCCAGCCACTGAAGGAGAAATTTGCTTACTCAGTTTCCAATACATGCCCTCCAAAAACCAGAGCAGGTGTTACAAGACCAGTAGCTGCTCAGAGCATTACATGTAAACATTATATGCTAAAAGGAGGTGGTAGCATGTGGAGGCGTAGTGCATCCACAACCATAACTGGACTAATGTATTTTGGCACAACAGAACTTAACCCTCCCAATGCATTCCACCGCCTCCCAGGACTGGACCCTATGCCATATACAGGTCAGCAACAAGTGCTATTTAATTCTTCCTGGTCCCTCAAGTGAGTGGGGTGCTCAATACAGATCAATATCTCTGCCATCCAAGCACTGGTTGCCATTCCTGGCTCTATCCTTGCAGGATGGTGGGCATGGTTGCATGGGTGCACCCTCACCTCTCCAACGTGATCATGGAGAGATGTGACTGGCATCCCAGGGACAACATTAGGAGTGTTAATAGCATGGAAGCTGGAGTCCTAACAAACAACGTAAACTCACTAACAAGTGATTTATACCAGCTGAAACATCCATTGCAATCTTCCCCATCAGCATTAGGAACTAATCAATGGCTCTTTTCAGATATATTACCTCGTTGGGAAAGAATTGATGACAAGGATCACCAGCTAATAGGGAGCGCCCTCAAACCAACACCTTTCATGCTCTCAGCTGCATCCAATTGCATCATTTGCATCATGCATCGATTGTGGATACAATTTACTATATCAGCAATTATAGGGGAGGGGCCGTGGAGGCCTCAATGACATTTGAAAGGTAATCTGGTACAATGCAAACAAATTTAAAAGAGAATTTCAATCTTGGTGACATCTACTTAACCTCACCTATGACCCTACAGCAGCAAACCCACAGCTTTTGTTTGAAGACTATGCATTGCTTCGGTAAAGCCCATCTGTACAGGCATTGCCCTGGGTTAAATCCCTAAGGAAATATTTTGTATCCTGTACAACAGGGTATGGGCCCAACAAATGGGAACAAATTGGGAACTGTTGATGTTGATATCTGGGGCTGCTGTGGGGCTGGTCCAGGGCAGGGAGCTGCATCCTCAGTGGTTTACTTGGAATGGGCTTTAGGCTCCATTTCCATTGAAACGGTATCTGGAAACCCAGAACATGGGTGAGTCTTGGGCTTTATCTGTGGATTAAGAATACAGTTTTCTTATTTTGGCTTTGGAACAGTGAGCAGCTGACAGACTAAAACCAATATCCAGGGCTTTTCCAGCTCTCTGGTTATTGGCATTTTCTATTGATGCTATCGAGAAACCTGCTTGATAAGCTGACAGGTTTCTCCTCGGAATTTAGAAGTCAGGATTCATCCTTGTTACTGCATTTTGGGAACAGGCGGAAAAATAAATTCAGCAAAGTCAATAGTTTCCACAGAATGTTTTAGCTTCAGGTAAGTATTCCTTCTGGCAAAACTGAGTTTGTTGGAGGATGGTCTGCCCTGCTCTACCTTTGGGGTGGCCAGAGTTCTTCTTTTCTGGTAAATGAGATCACTGGTTGCTAATACATACCAGCTGAAGAAAGGGGATTTTTACCAACTCAAATTTGTCTCAGTCTTGCTCTTAAAATTATGAACTAGAAATAAAATTAATTAATATGATAAAAAAAAAATTAAGATAAAATAAGATTTAAAATTTTGAGGTGAAATCATAAGAGCTACTAAAGCCAGAGCCAAGGGATGTCTGAGTCCTACGGACAGGGTTTTTGGCAGATGAAGAAAAGTGTTCTTCAACTGCCCTCACTTGAAGTTTGATGTATTCCAGAGGGTAAAGTAAATGTATCACCCCAGTAAAATGCTGAACTCTAGTGTCAAACCTGGAATGATGATGAACGTCATTCATGTGTTTTGCTGAGCTGAGAGCCAGAACAGAGCTTCTTATTGTGTGGGTTGGGATGGGGCTCAGAAAGAGCTCTTGTGCTGCCATTTGCTGGTTTGAAGTGAGGCTTCTGTTGGAGTCAGTGTGGCCACATCAGGAATTATATGAGAGATGGTTCATTTGCTCACCACTGTTACATGACCTTTCCTCTTGATGTACAGCTACATTTCTCAATCTTGTTTTTACTAAAATGCAGCTCAAGCTTTAAAAATGTCATAAGTTTAAATATATATAAAATATATATTTTAAAAATGATATCTTGAAATATGTCAGCAAAGTGCTTACCACTGGCTGCTGCTGAGAGCTGAAACCTGAGAGAGGAATGGGTGCCTGTTAAGAGGTTGACCAGCTTGTTCTCAGTAGGTTTTTGTGTCCCTTGCCACTTACAGAGGCCCCAGAATTTAATGAAATTGATTTTTTTCTAACTATTACCTAATGGAACCTGGCCAGTCTCCAACAAGCAATCCTGCTGAACTTCCTACAAAATTCTGTCCTGCGTGTAGTCTGCCCACTTTCTCTCACTGCAGGAATTGTGTTCTTTGTTTCAGCTTGTAATTTTTCACTGAAACCTTCCACATTTGTTTTTGATCTGCCAGAGGAGAAGTAAAAGGTGGAAAGTTTTTCTTTATTTAACTGCACTGTTTGGATATAACAGTGAATATATGGAAGGAACTGCTCAAATGATGGCACCGAGACCACTTTTATGTAGCTCCACCTCAGAGAATATTGTCGCAAAATCTGCTAAATAATAGCCTGAATAAAATAGAACACAATATTCATTTTAGGTTATTTCCAGAGCTTGCTGCTGTCAGGAACCTTTGGATATTTCAGGTAATCTTTTTGCTCTTCATTGTACCATCCTCCCAGTCTCTTACCATTTAGAAGAGAAATCTGTGCCTCTGAGTGGATGAGGATCCTGGGATATTGTGGAACTCACCACATTGGTCAGTGCACTTTCCTTCAGGGTGTGTGTTTGCTTTTCTCAGCAGTGGTTTATACCACTACAGAGTATTAATGGTTTATATTTCCAGAGCCATCCTCTCAAAGGTGAGAACAACAGTTTCTTACAAATTCTGTAAAAGCACTAGTGTTAGATTTCCTAATGAGAAAGGCCTGCCTATTTAAACGAATTCTGAGGCTTCTCAAATTTAAGTTTCTCTGAAAAACCATTTTTGGTTCCTGCCTATCTATTATTGAAAAGTCCCCATTATAATTCATGGTTTAAATTCTCATTATTTTTCAAGTGGTATGGCTTGCTCCTTGTCTCTTCCCATAAAAACCAATGCTATTCAATTTTTCCTAGTTAAGGATTTTCCAGGTATGTTGAACACAGAAACTGGCTGTGTCCTGTACTTCCCTATGGATTGCTGGGATGGCACAGCACATCCTGCTCACAGGAGGTGGCAGTGCCACACAATGCCATATGCATGAGGCTTTTCACCTCTTCTCCTGAGGCTTTTCCCACTAGTTTCCAGATTTTGCATTTCATATCCCAGTTTTTGTTCATATCCCAGGTTTTGTTCTCTGCTAATCAAACGTATGATGTTCAAACACTTGTCCATTTTTAAAATTTAGATTGTTTTTCTCCCCAGGATGACTAAAAGTCACTGAATTTGTACTAAGCTTCTGTGATGGCAGCAAACTATTCAGTTTAAAAAAAAAGAAACAACAACAACAACAACAAAACCAACCCCACCCCTGTTATTTCAGCCTCACATGGAAGGGCTGCCAAGTTCCACCTACAGCAGCTCCTGCAAAAATAAGGAGTTGCACCGATGCAGTGCTGTGTGCAGAGGGAGAAGAGGGATTGAGTCTAGAAGGAACAGAGAGCAGGCTCATTGGACATGAATTTGTCAGAATTCATTCTTGATTGAATCTGTCTTTTGATCTGAATACTACGTGGATTAGGTCTGTTTGTTGCTAGGGGTTTTTTGGTGTTGTTGGAGTTTTTGTTTTGTTTTTGTTCGGGTGTTTTTGGTTTTGTTCTTGGTTTTTTTTTAGGGTTTTTTGTTTGTTTGGGGTTTTGGGAGATTTTTTGTGTGGAGGTTTTTGGTTGGTTGGTTTGTTTGAGTTTTTTTGTTTGAGCCTCCACCCCCCATCCTTTTGTTTGGAAGGACAAAAGCTGCAAGGCACTCGACTCACATTAGGGGAAGGGTTTGTCAAATCAAATACCATCAGAACCATCTCAGCCATCAGGACTGTTATTTCCTATTTCGATTCACAGTGCTTTTTGCTGTAGACATGTGAGCAGAGGAGTGTTTCTGTATCAGTATTTCTTGATTCTGTGACAGTGATCACCTGCGCTGTGGTCGCTGCAAACTGTAAAGCAGTTAATCCTTTACTGAGGCATCTTTAGATAGGTAAATCATATTTTTCAGAGTTTTAACCCAGTTACTTAAGTGGGTCTTGGTAAAACCAGATATTTTCAAGTCGAGATGGCCAGGTTGGTTGGGGCTTGAAGCAGCCTGGTCCAGTGGAAGGCGTCCCTGGCCATGGCAGGGGGTTGGAACAAGATGACCTTTAAGGTCCTTTCCAACACAAACTAATCTGCGAATTCTTGGTTACCGAAACCCAGAAACATTCAGGGAAAAAAATAGTATTTATTAAAAATATAGTGTAGTTTACATGTTTAAAGCACTTGCTACAGAGAAAGGGTGGAAAATGTCTATGTGCCACAGCAGTGGCTGCTGTGCAGTGGGGCTGGGAGAGGTCTGAGCTGAACACAGGTGTTTTCAGCTCTTTTGCAAACTGGGGCACAAAGGAGAAAGCTGTCCTCTGGCCCTGAGGCCACAGCATCAACACCACTAATGTGCTCTGTTTCAGAGCTGCCAGGTCACTGTGCAGGGGGATGCAGATTAAGGAACTGACCCTCTCTCTCAAGAGAGAATTCCTGTTTAAACAAAATTAGTGTTTCTGTGAATTCTTCATGAATGTCAGTAAATGCTGGAATAGGGGAATGCCACAGAGGTACTCTTTCAGTTCTCTTAAGGGATTTTTCCATACCTTGGTTCATGCAGAAGGAGAAAAGCTAAAGAGGCCGCTTCCCCATTATGCTCAGTGGAGAATAATGTGTCAGTGAGTGTGTCTGCTAACTGAGCCATGGGGGAACAGCAGTGGCAGGTGCCCTGGTGTGGGGGACGGCAGGAGCTGAGACCCCAGTTTGTGGGATAGAAAAAGCCTCTCCTAGGATGTCGCAGTTCTAAATGTACCCCAGTTTACCTCCAGCGGGTTCCCTGTCTCCCTACCTCTTCCCCGAAGCCAGCTGCTCGGCTTGGGCATCCCTGCCACGGTGCAATGGTGGCTGGGAAGGCAGCAGGCTCCCTGACTCAGTTTCCCCTGAGTCTCTGCTCCCCCCGGTCCCTGTGGGTCTCCAGCCCCTATTGGGCCCTGATGCTTCCCCCGCCCCCTGGCTGCCTGGGAAAACCTGTGCTGCCTCCCAGTTCTGGGCTTTTCTGTGTGGACCCTTCGTGAGTGGAATAAACCCGTGGAACACCATAGGAAGAGTCCTTCTCGTCCCTCATCGGCGGATGCTCACACAACCATCATTAATACCCTGGCACATTCAGGGATAACTTTCAGCTCAGCGGTTCCAATATTTGGCAGGTTAGTTTGAAGGGTCCTGTTCCCCTTATTTTCAGCTGTCTACACAATTTTGACTATTGTTGGCAATAATAGAAATCTTCGTCTTTGATGTATTCTGTGATAGCTCTACAGAAGAGCTGTTCTGGCTGGTCTTGACAATAACAACTTGTTTTCTGGAAGGGAAATGTTGTGCTGAAGTTAATCTACTCCCTCTGAAGTCATAGTGTCCTGCGTGGTCTGCACACAGCTCCAGCCCTCTCCTGGGTAGGGAATGTCTGGCTGCCAAGGTATTGCTTTAGTCTTCCCTGGCTAAGGAGCACTGCCAGCATTCCCTGTCCACTACCTGGGATGTGACACATTCCAAAAGGTACAGACCCCTTCACTCTGTCATATGCTGCAATGGCTAGCTGCAAAAGATAATATTCATTACAGTTGCCTCAACATCAATCCTGATTGAGCCCTTTTAATTCCAAAGTGGATTGTTTTAGCTAATTACTCCTTTTTTTTCTCCCATATTTCTAGTAGCTGTTTGATCCTTTTGAAGTCTTGTATTTTTAATTCAGTCCTTCGCAGCTAGCAATCGTGGCCATGCCCTTTTAAATAAATGAGTTAGAAAAGTGTTTACTGTGCTTCAGTGATGTTGAATTACTGTTTAAATAGAGCAAATTAGATCCAAGACTTAATCTCTCATCAGTATCCTCCAATGTGACAGTGTCAACTCAGAATTGCTTTAGTCATTACAATTTCAATAACAATTGTATTTGGCAAGAAGAGCTCTCTTTCTTTGACAGAAGAGTTCAGAATCTTGGGTTCCCTTTATCAGTTGTTCCATTTGCATATTAAATTGGTGCTTTTGATAATTCTAAGCCCCTAGGAAAGGTGGTTTGGCTGCAAAATCAGCTCTCCTGATAGATGAGATAATTTGTTGTCACAACAAAATAAATTAGCCTTTAAAGAGAAGTGTGGTGAGTTTTACTTACCTAAAGAATTAGGTGGCATAAAATAAATTATGAGGATCATTCAGAAAGGATTTTCCATGGAGTACACTTCAGATTTCTCCCAAACTTGAAGTAGCCACTCTCCTACTCCTAGTCACTGGCCGTATTTCTGAAATAGAAGACGGACAGGAGTGTTGTGCCTTTGGTTAAATCTTTTCGGCATTGTGGCTTTGCTGAATTGTGGGGGGTCAAGAAAGCAGGCAGGTTGTATGCTCATCCTGATATTTTTTTAGAAATGCTCTCACCCATGTTCTTAGAAATGTTGCAGTTCAGGGGAGGTCTGAAAGACATAGAGGCAAAAAGCTATCAGATAATTCACCCTGATGCATCCTTTGCTGTGAGCACTACCAGATATCTTCTGACATTTTGTGGGGAATTTCAGGTGATGGCCAGAAATAAACTGAGTGTTCATGTATGGGAGCAGAATTTTCTGTAAATAAAGTTGAGAAACTTCTAGTCAGATCCAATGACAGCTCCTTAGGTCCTTTCTTCCATCATTTAACAACCAGCAACCATGTAGGAGAAAAGGAAGTCCAACAGGATGGATAGAAGGTTCACCTTGAACATCTTCTGTTGCAAAACACCCCTTAAAGTCCTGTGTAAAATTTGTGGCGAAAGAGCAAAAACTCCATTTGGATGTTTGCGCACTGCGTGGGAAAAAGAAGAGATGAAGGATGTTACTGATGTCGTGGGCAGTTGCACAGCAGGGAATGTGTGGGCAGGATTCCTGGTTGATTCCCAGTGCCTGTGCAATGGAGGCAAATAAAAATCTGTTCAGCGTTTCTCCCACTTGTTAATTCCACACCCCAGAGGGCAAATCTGTTCTTGGGAGCATGGGCGAGATAACCCACCCAAGCACCTGAGGACGTGCCTACAGCAGGGAGAGCCAGCCAGTCTCATGGAAAGGAAAAGCCAAACAGCCCAGAACAGCCATGGCAATCAAATTACACAGCAGAGGGGCTGGTAGGAAGCAGGGGGCAGAGGTGGAGAGGGAAGAAATGAATTGTTTCTAGCCTTTATTTGGCTAAGGACCTTTTTCCTGCTGATAGGGAAAGGTATTGGACTTGAATCAGAACCGTTTCCTGTTGCTTCTGCCCCTCTCCTACTCGGCTTCTAGTGCAAGTTCATGCCAGTTTTGTGTTACCTCGTTACGATGCCCTGGCTGCTGCTGGCTGTCACGTCAATAATCTGCTTCTGAACAAATGCACTTCCTGAAAGGAGCAAAACCCCAGAGGAAGTGGGTTTGCTTGGACCAAGTAAGCTGTCACTGTAAGACTGAGCAGAAGCAAAAACGGGCAGGAAAGGAAAATGTCTCAAGCATCAGGGAAAAGGGAGTCTTTTCTTTTCTTTTCTTTTCTTTTCTTTTCTTTTCTTTTCTTTTCTTTTCTTTTCTTTTCTTTTCTTTTCTTTTCTTTTCTTTTCTTTTCTTTTCTTTTCTTTTCTTTCTCCAGGTTTCCTGTTTCTCCTGCTTTGTGCTCCCCTTTAGGGCTTTCTGTCTGCAGTCCATGGTGCCCAGTGTGGCACATCCCTGGCTCTGAGGGGAGAGCACAGGACCTGCTGTTGGAGTTTGTTTTGCCCAGCACTCTGTTGTGCTTTTCCTTCACTAAAACAGGGAGATGCTCTCCAAGCAGTCAAACAGAGCAATCTGATACTCTGGCTACTCTATTGGACTATAAACAGGGCCTTTTTAAGCTCTAATTATTCTCTATCAAGTTGTTTGTTTTTATTTTATCCTTTCAGTGGAAACAAATGCACAGATCTCCACAAGCAATACAGTGGCACAGCAGAGACACGTTCTTTTTCAAGCATCTGCCACAGCTTGCTGGGATCTTGCCAGATGGGTTTTCAAAGTACTAAATCAAGTTGTGCCTTTTGGTCGTCCCACACAGGTGGGATCAGTCATTTCACTCAAAGAGAGAGATATTTCACTTCAGTTTCTAACCCATATAATATGAATTTGTGTAACTGGCAGCAGGTGTTTGCAAAATACCTGTGTCAGACTCAGGCTGAAGATAAAAAGAATTTAAAGTATTCTGGGATTGGAGAACTTCACAGTCACCTAACAAACAATTTGTTCACGGAAACCTCTCTCAAGACAGAATTCACTTACTAATTAGTCACAGAGCTCTAGTATAATTATGCCTCTGTGGGAACAGTGTGGGTAATGAATTGATCATGTGAGGCTTTTTTGCCTTGATATATAATCTAACAGGTTTGGCCTGCAAGTTGTTGCTCTCAAGGACTGATGCAAAGCAGTACTCTTGGGCACTGAAATTTATAAACCAATTTACATCGTGGAAGGAATAATGGATTTCCATTGAGTTAATGGTTAATTATCTGAGATCTTTTGTTCGTTATTTCCTGTAACTGAATTGGTTTGTCACTTCTGTTAATTAATTAGACAAAAGAAAAAACATCATCAAGAGCCCTGTTGCTCAAATTAGTGTCAGCTGTGGGTTTAGTGCATGGTTTATTGCCCCATGAACGCATTCAAGGCCAACGTGGGCTCAGAAGCTGAGCTGCTGGCAGTGCTGAGGAAAGAGGAGATAGGAAAAGAGCCTTTTCAGGCAGATCTGGAACCCCTGACTGTCTCCAGCTGGAGAGAAGTCCTGTTCCTTTAGCACTGTGACCCTAAATACGACAGCACTGGGAAATGCCTTGGCAGTGACTACATTTGGCTTTAAAAGGACTTACTTTGGTCTTGGGTGCCAGTGGTGATGTGAGGGTTGCCAAGGTTACCAGGAGCCCTCTGTGATGTGCACTGACATTGACTTAGCAAGGAGGAAGCAACAAGCTGAGTAAAGAAAAAAATTTTGGAGAACGGACTCTCAAATACATTTGGATGATGATTTTCTTACCTTTCTTCCCTGACACCTGAGAACTCTATATCAGCAATTTAGGAAACTTTCCCAGGACACAGTAGGCTGGATCTTTCTCCCCACCAACCTTACAATTAGGAGGGATGTTTTATTAAGAAAAAAACATGGTAGAGTGCAGATGAGGCATTGCTCTATTTTAATCTAGTCTGCAGGAAACATCTTTTTTTTTAACCTTCTTTTCCTTGAGTGATAAGGATGCAGAGCATGAGACAGAGATGTGGGAACCTATAGACACCTCCTCTCTTCACCCAGCCTCAGATTGTTCCTCCTTTGCCTCCAAAATCCTGCTGGAAGGAGCCCCAAGGTGCAGCGGGGAAAGATAGGCTTGTCTGGGGTCCACTCCATTTCATTTGGGCTATAAAACTGTCTGGTACAGTTAAGTGAATTCACTGTTTTCCTTTTGGAAAGGAGGGGGAGCTGAGCTGGCTTGGCGAGTGTTGCCGTGCGTTTTTATGTGTAAACCTAGTTTGTTACCTTTTTTCCTTATTGTTGGATTGCCCTCCCCCCATGCTCATCCTGAGCTCCGCCCTGAGTTCTCCCGTTCTCTCCCCTGAGTGGTCTTGGGGTTCACCCTTCCCCTTGTTGCTTCCCTTCCGCTCCCCATAGAACCACGGTGCCCCACGACCCGAGGCTCTCTCGGCCTCTGCCACCTTTCAGCACGCAGTGGGTTTAGGAGAAACCTGTAATAAACCATGCTGGAAAGCGTGCCGAAGAGTCCCTCCTGCCTCTGCTGGCCTTGTTGCCTGAGCCTGAGATTCAGAGGCACGCTGCGTGACCGTGGCAGGAGAAGATGCTTACAGCTGGCAGCGGCACATCCCCCCTCCCACGGCGTGCTGCCACCGTTACAGGTGAGGGTCTGTTTTGTACAGCTGTGATGGAAAGGCTCTAGAGGGATGGCGGCACTTGTGTGCATCAGGGAAAACAGCAATGCTGCTATTCCAGATCCCTATAGAATACCTAATTCCAGCCAGTTCTACAGGGCATAATGCTAAAAAAGGAGGCAGACACTTGCAGTCTCTTTTTCCGTATCCTTCACAGTGTGTCTAACCCTGCTCCTAAATACTAACGAGGTTTCTTTAGTGTATGGAAATAGCAGGGACAGTCAGCGCAAGGCTGAGGAGAGAGGTTTATACAGAAGCTGGCAAGGCTTGTGTATAAACAGTATCCTGGGGTTTTGGGGGAACTTTTATACTCCCTGATTTTCAGCTTCATTTCTCTGCCTGCCAGTTTGTGTAATACTTACAGCAAATAACAGAGGATTTACTTTTTTTTTTTTTTCTTTGAAAGTAGGAATGTGAGGAAAAATAGTAGGGTACATCCCATTTTCTTAAGAGTTTGCTGCTTAATGAATGGGAGGATAAAATAGAAGCCCAGACACGACTCTCAGCAAATAAGTACCATTGTGCTATGAATCACGTGGTTGCAGTCAGGCTCTGTACCCACAGAATACAGAAATGATGGGAAACAGGAAAGTTTGAAATGTTAACTAAGACATGGGAATACATAGAAGATAGTAAATCATGAAAGGAGAATCCCACTGAATCAAATAGCTCTTCTGAATGAGTATTCAGAAATTTCCTTAACATTTTCTTTAGAAGTCTTGTTCCAACTTAGAATTGAGTGCATTTTAGGTCTTTGAATAAACCTCAGTGCTAGGGCTCTGGATTATTCTCCTGGATATATAATATATTAGGATATTTCACATTTAAAAAGAAACCTCAGACTAAGCCTTTTATTGTCTTTCAAGTATTGCTACTGCTATTCATTGAGAAACCATGGTGTTAAAATCATGCCAGTGAAATAATATTCTTCTCTCGTTTTATTTTTTGAGTGTGTTCAGTTTTTTTCCTTCATATTTACTTTTCTCCCTCATGGTTTTGGTTCCCCAGCTGTTTCAGAAGGGTTTGTAGTGATTTCAGGTGATGGTATGGACAGCACCAGCCTTGATCCTTAGTGAAGCACATCAGACTAGTGTGAGCCTGGCAGTCAAAAATGCTCTTTTATCCCCCAGCAACTGGTGTCCCTTAGATTTGCTGAGACTGAGATATCCAGGTAGTTTAATATCACTAGCTGGATTTATTTGTTATGAACTTGTCCAGCTGTGCTTTTCAGCAATTTTAGCTGTCCTGGAATCAAAACTCCTTGTTTGCTCCGTTCCCTGTGACAGATGAGAGAGCAGGAAATGTCAATAGTGTGATTATGTAACTGGAGCTAAAACTGAACTGGGATGGGTGGCCAGGCCTTTAACTGAAGGTGGGGAGAGCCTTGCTGGTCAGGAGACACACCTGAATTGGAAGTTAGGGACTGTCAATCTCTTCTCTAAACCAGGCACGGGAATGGAGACGGATCCACGATGCGCAGGTAGCAAAGGTACTACAGGTACTAAACTAAGGGAGAGAGTTGGCTTTTTCTTGCCAGGGCAGGTTGATGAGGTATTCTCATGCCTGGTACAATGTTCACAGGCTCGGGGAGAAGGTGGCCCAGGAGGCTCTACTTCCTGAGACAGGCAGGCAGGCTCCCTTGGTGGAGGGTTTTCACCTGCACTGCTCAGGTGCTACCTGGTCTCTAATGCCTGCTCTTCCTGCTGCAGCTGGAGGCTGCCAAAGGGAATGTGCTTGGGGTTGGGAAGAAAGGTGTTAAGGGCTGTATTGGGTTTGCACGGCCTGACTTGGTACTGGGAGGGTCACAGGGGTGGCTTCTGTG
>WEKY01045712.1:0-109337 GCA_013390045.1 Picathartes gymnocephalus | reverse complement strand
GTGCCCGCGCTGGCGGCCGTGCCCTGCGGCCGGGCATCCCTGCGCTCGGAGCGCGCCGTGCGAGCCCCGCAGCCCCCGGCTCTGGCGCCGACTTCCCTCACCTGTGGCTTCCCCGCGGGGGAGCCCCGCTCCCGGCAGCCGCCGCCGCCGCCTCCCCTTCCCTTCCCCGGCGGCGCCGCGACCCCCGGGCCCCCCGGTCAGCGCTGAGCTCGGGGCTCCCCGCTCCAGGGCGGGCAGCGGGGTTTGTGTGCGCTCGGGAGCGGATGCGAAGGGAAGAAAATTGTCAGTGGTATTTCACGCTGCCAGCTGGGAGAAATGGGGGGGCAATCCTGGCCAACTGCGTTCAGGGCTTGGGTTTCTGTGAGAAATGTGGATGCCAGCTTGTGCGTGCTGCTCAGCACCTGTCTCTTTCCCTTCTGACACTGGCTGTTGTTTTTCCTCCTGGAAATCACTTACTTAAGTCAGCATCCTTTTTCATCGGAGCAGCTGTGGCAACATGGCCAGAGCTCGGGATAACTTCCCAGTATTAGTCCCTGTGTCCAAGTGACAAGTGGCTACGGTCTGGCAGCATCGTGAAACGAGGTTTCCTAGATGGCTTTTTTTTTTTTTCTTTTTGTATTCCCAGACAATCAGAGCAGACTGGTCTTCCTAGATTGCTGGTTCTCAGTGCACATGTTCCTTCGTGAATATAGGATTAATTTTTTTGAGTGACAGAAGCCACATTAGGATCTTACTACACAACTTGATGCCAGCACCAAAGACTGAATTAATTTTGCCTAGGCAGGGATTTATCTTCTGTTGTACTTTTCGGCTGTGTGAAAACATGGTGCTTCTGGAAGATAAATTCCAAGGTGAAGGCCAAGTTGTTTACATCAAAAGTAACTTGTGTTAAAAATGTTTCTGGTATGGGGCAGTGAGCTTGTTTTGAATCATTTATCAGTGGATCTGCTTCAGATCTTGGAATATTCCTGGTAGGTTAATGTAGCTGAGTGTCTTGACTTCTTCAGATGCTGTGCTTTCCAGCCTGTTCTTAATGGGGCTCATAAAGTTTGTGACCCATGTGAGTGTTCCCCCGACCAAGGTGTTGCCTATGAAAAATAGTGATATCCATCAATCTGAATGAGTACTAGTAAATAAAGGGCTGGGATTTTTTGCATTCACACTTGGTATTGGGGTTGGTTTTTTTCTCTCATCACAATGGGAAATGCAAGAAATTCTGTGCTAAGTGAATAGAACTAGTGGTAGCATAGTAGCTGTTCGTCAGCTCATTTTGCTAACAAGCAGGGCTGTATTTTCATTCAAGAACAGTCTGTCTTGTTTCCTGAGTGATTTTTTTTCAGCTGTTGGGTTAATGAAAGTTAACATGCAAAACTAAAAATGTTATTAGTACGTGGATATATTCCTCTAAATGTGTTAGGGTGTTACAGCATTTTCCAGTACCTGTATGAATTCAACTTTATGAAACCAGTAGCTGTGTATGTGCCACAAATAGCAAGCTACCTGCACAAGAGCACTTGGCTGTAAAATAGAATTGTGCAGCCACAGCTGCAGCTGCTCTCCAGGGCTGCAGTGTCAGTAGAGCTGTATGAGTTGCACGCGTGCTGTTTGACATCAGCAGACCTGCTCAGCTGCTCCACAGGTGACTGGCCCGTGTGTTTTGGGAGCTTGCACAGTTCACTGTGTGTTTTGGGAGCTTCCCTTCGTGCCGGAGGAGCCTGCAGGCTTGATAGCATCTGCTTGTCATTCCTGCCTGGAAATGGCTGTAGGGCTGAAATGTCACCAGGTCACCAAAGTGTGCTTCCAGGCAAGCCAAAATCAATTTGCTGATCTTCTTGACCCAAGCCTGTAAGTGCAGAGGATTGATTGGGATGATGATGGACTTGGGGGACTGAGTGAGAAAGGTGTTGGCTTTGCCCAGGGCAGTGTGCACATGTTGATATAGGCAGTGCTGAACACACCCAAGATGGGTTGCTCCAGTCATCAATACTTCTTACAAATCATGTTTTCTGTTGAATCAGTTTTGTAGTTGACCACCACTAGAGATGATGATTATTATTATTTGACTTGACAAATTGATGGAGAAAAATCAGCTTTATTTTAAGAAGGATGTGCGCATGTTTGATAAATAGTATATACCAGCAGAAGAGCAAGTTCTGTGTGGTCTCTGAATTCCCTGTTGGATAAAACCAATTGAATCATATGTCTAGACCCGTTAAGTTGTGTGTGTACACTTCGTAGTGTGGTACTAGAAATGGAGGAGATGGAGGATACATTGCTATTAGCACTAAGCCAGATGAATAATTCTTTTGAAGGACTGGAATATCAGGGATCCAATTGAAAATGTGTCAGCTGAGATGAGTCATGTGTTAGCCTCATTCAGTGACTAAGAAATGGAACAGCCATTGATGTCCAAGCTGAGTCACAGCTTCTGCATATTTCCTGAAATAATTTTTGATTGATAATGATGAAGCAGTTGAAACTCCTGTATTTGTTTGTATTGTAATTTGCAGGCAGCAGAACATTGGGATACAGACTGTTTAAAAGATGAGACAAGTGCTGGAATGAACAGAAACTATTTCAGATAGGTTGTGTGAATAAGCAATGGTGTCCTATAATTACCTCCCTCTGTTGTTCTTTTCTCTCTTATAATTATTTCTTCCTTGTGCTGCTGTACATGTGCGTCATGAGGAATGAGGCAGAAGTGACCCTTCTGACTCTGTGACTGTGAGATAACAGCACTTTAAAAAACTGGAGCAGATAAAAGAAATCCTAAGTGTAACAGAGTAGCGGACAGAGAATCAGTGTTGCTCCTAAAGGCTGTCTTGTTCATATAGTATTGGTGTTTCTGGATAAAAAGCAGGAGATCTGATAATTTTAAACCTTTCCTTTATAAATATATATATATATATGTATATTTGGTTTTGTTTGTTTGTTTGTTTTTTTAATTTAAAGATTGGGCAGTTTGCTGGCTGGGGTTAAGAGGAAGGATTCTAAGAATGCAAAACTCAGTAGTCCTCTTGTTTGCTCCGTGGCATTTCATTAATTTCACTGGTGTTTTACAGTGAAATAAGAAAGACAGATCAAAAGCAGCACCTCTCCAAACCAAAGTGTCATGGAGTGCTCTGCATGATTTGGGATTTTGCAATGGAAGGTATTGGGCATCTTGGAGTGTGGGATGGAGCAAGGAACAATAAGCTGACTGTTGCTTTCCACACTTAAAAAAGGGAAATAAAAATGTAGCAAAACTAAACCAAAGGTACAGAAAAAATATTCAAGGCCCTCAAAAGGACCTGGGGTTAAGGCAGAGCACTGCAGACTGAGAAAGTCAGATTCAGGGATAATTCCATGTTTGATAAATTCTGCCTCCTTTGATGCACGGTTAATCCAATCTGTGCAGGTCACAGAGACATCCCTGCTCTGTCACAGGGAGGTTCTTGCAGAACCCCTGTATCAATGTATTGATCTTGGTAATTCATATCCTTCCCTATCTTCATATGCATCCAGCTCTTGATTTAGGATTAAAAACATGCTGTGTACTGTTTGTCACTGGATTGCTTTGCATTTCCACTTTCCCCTCTGCATATGCCCCTAGCTAAAGTTCAGGAGTCACTTTCTGTGGATGCACACCAGAACAGGCTATGCTGGTTTGTACTGGTACAAGAAATAAATTGTGCTTAATCTCTAAACCCACCATTCTTCATGAGCCATATTTTCCTGTGATGTTCTGTGCAGCCAGACTTTTCCTGATTCTGCTGTTGATTGAATCCCATTGAAAGACCTGGGTGTCTTGGGTGTAGTTACAAAACTAGCCATCCATCTTTAGGCCCTCCAGGGTACTCTAAGGAAAAAAAAAAAGGCTGAGTTGACCACCATAGTTGTGCTTTCAGATCTACTGGTGTTCAAATTTCTCAGGTAAAATAAAACTTCTGTCTTTCCTCGAAAGCAGAGTAGGATAGGAATAAATGCATGTGTGAGAGTAGCAGGAATGCCACAACATGTAAGAATATAGGAGATGAAAGTGAATGAAAAAGAAATTCTCTATAAAGTGACTAGAAATTATTAGAAAGCCTGGTCAACACTCCATGTTTCAACTAGTAATTAAAACCATAAGAACACATGACTTGATCATTACATATCTTGGGGAGTGTTTTTTCTTCTCTTATCACACCTGTTCTGGTGTGAAGTCTTGTAAGTTCATTGTAACAGAGATGAACTCTCTATTACAAAAATATAATTTTTGTATAATTCATATAAACTCTCTCTAAAAAATATAATTTTGCTGCCCTTTATCTCCCTTTGGGGAAACAACAGATGAAAAATAAATGGACCTAGGAGACAGAACTGAACTGCCAGTATTATGTCATGAGATGCAGAACTGAACACATGCCTTTTCATAAACTGACAGGTTCCTTCATGAGAAGGAATCTATTTGTGATCATTGTCATTAGCAAAGAGCAATGGCTTGTGCATATCCACCTGTCTCCTTCTTGCCTGCTTGTTATGACACCACAGCGTGTGTTCCTGCCCAGCTTCCCATATCACAGTCCTGCCTCCAGCTGCCTTTTCTTGCAGGAATGTAGGGAAAAGTTACCTTTTTGTGAAACGCTTGCAGTGCGGAAAGATGCATTTAAAAGACCATTGCTGGAGTTAATGTACACTGACAGTGGTTGCCACCATCGGTGCTGTGGGGTTTCTGGGTTTGTGGTTTGTTTTAGAGTTTTTGTCTGTTTGTTCCTCTTCCCTAAACAATGGTTGCCTTGCAGGCATTTTACTATTTGGAATGTCTCTTTCATTATCACCAGTGGTGATGTAGGAGGTGGTCTTACCCACTGGATAAGAAGTGACCTTAAATAATTTCAAACTTTCCAACTTAACTGTGAAAACCCCTCCTAACCTTCCATATGGTTTGATATTATAAGCTTTGTGTATGTGCATGGTCAAAATTGTGGGTTCAGGTTGCTCTTAAACCCTCCACCACAATTATGAATACTTACATTTGGTGGCATTTCCTTCCCCTTCCCCAGTGACCTACATCCCATGAATGCCATGTTGTCTTCATGCTAGGGCTGTGTGTCTACTGTGTCTTTTAATTTGTTGGGTCTGTTCAGTCTGTCTGTGTCCTGATTAGTATCTGACCAGGGCTGCATCTGATAAATCCGCTTGCCCATCAGTAATGTGACGTATCCAGGCAGTTGCTGGTATCACATGTGTGAGTAGGACTGGCTGTGTGCTTGGCTAACCATAAAAACAGGGCTATTTTGGAACAATGGATTCATGCTGAAGTGTATTTTATCTAGTTAGGAGTTTTAAAGTTGTAACTATGGCATTAAGGCCAGTAATCAATAGTGCACATAGTAGATAAGTGGTGCCTTTTTTTTTTTTTTTTCTTTTTTGTGTGTGTGTGTCTGCCTGGAAAACCACAAAATTTTCCTTAATAGAATTGGTTAGCATATAAAAGACAATGCAAAAGTGCTTTAGGATTTTTGTAAAGCTGAGACTGTGGGGAAAGATCTGTATTTTTTTATGTGCAGCGACCTAAATAACTTTTGGAAAAATATACAAACATGATCCAGGAAGGAACAGTTTTAAAACAAGAGCCTATCTGGTACTTAGTAAGTTCATGCCACAGTTTGGACTCCTGCCTGAGACAAACACAAGATGCATTCCTGGAGTCACATCAAAGATTAGGACAGTTAGATCATGTAGATCCTAGCCCAAAATAACTATAATGTGTGAAGCTTGGGGTTTTCTTCTTAAATTGATGTGGGTTTACTTGCCAGCTAGTAATGCATTCATAGGAATTACCGTGTTTCACTGTATCGAATTGGAATGTCTGCTGGCTCCCTCTCACCCTGCAGAGCCCAGCTTTTTAATGCTGCCCTGGAGTTTTCTGGTTGTCCCATCACTCGGGTCAAGTTTTTCTCCTCTACTTTGATCTGTGGTAATAGTCTTGATTTTATTTTTTCTTATGTTTTACAGTGGTTTGAACTTTATTGATTTGATGGTGCGACAAGGGAATATCGACAACCCTCCTAAGACGCCACTTGTTCCTGGGTTTGAATGTTCTGGAATTGTAGAAGCTCTTGGAGACAGTGTGAAAGGATTTGAGGTATTTTTTTTTTTTTCAAAGTGAGAGTTACAAGTCTCATATAAATAATCAGCAGCTCCTAATCCCTTGTGCTCTGCCAGCGACAGCAGCCCTCACCACCCTGCTGAGATTTAAAAGGTCCATTTTTCCTTGCTGCTTCCCAAGCATGAGAATGACCTCTTGAATTAGTTTCAGAATCCACCACTGTCATCTCCTTCAAATCCTTCCTGAAAAGTCACTTGTGCCATATGCACTTCCTGATGGCTAAATAGGAACTGGAAAGCATGACTGATGTCCTTAATAAAATGAAAGAAATTAAGTTAACTTGTTAAGTTTCTTTTCTTGGCCATGTTTGCTGTCATCACTGCTCAAAGCCCAGGTGCTGCTGATTCTACTTCCAGCTTTTGATCTCGAGTTAACAGAGCCCTATTTACAGTAAGCATTGCTTCTTAAAAGTGTGTGCATTAATGAGGTGCAGATTAAATTGTGACCCTGATTCTGGATATAGGACTTAGTCTGACTGCTCAGGAAAACCATCTATTTCACCTGACAGAATGTGATAAATGACAAGTAGTTAATGTATATAATAAAGCTTTCATAAGTGATTATGGACTCTTTGGTATCTCTTATTGCATATAAATAGCATTTTGTCCTGCCTCCTATTCCATTTTTGATAGTAAACGTCTTTATTCACTGCAAACTTATATTTTATTGCCAAAGCAGGTTGAAAATTTTGGAAGTAAATCTTGAGTTAATACATGTCAATCCTATCTTAGTTATTTGCAGAGTCAGTCATGTCAAAAGGTAATAAAATTTTCTGAATTCTTATTGTATCTGGATCTTAAGAAGATATAAATAAATATAAATATTTTGATCTAAAGACAACATTTTTGTCTTCTTGAATAGCTAAAATTTGTCAGTTGAATGAAGATAGTGGCCAGTTGAGTTCCAGTTATGGTTTCAGTGATGACATCTTCTTAGGGGATTTCTTTCAGTTCCCTTCCGGTTCCTTCTCTGCCTTGAAACAAATTGTAATCTTTCAGTGTATTTTGCTACAAACAACAACCAAATAATAATTTTGCTGTTTGAAAACCTTTGCTGATTCTAGTATCTGCA
This sequence comes from Picathartes gymnocephalus, assembly GCA_013390045.1. Classification (NCBI taxonomy): domain Eukaryota; kingdom Metazoa; phylum Chordata; class Aves; order Passeriformes; family Picathartidae; genus Picathartes; species Picathartes gymnocephalus. The sequence continues at coordinate 102,133 of WEKY01045712.1, read as the reverse complement.
CTTCATAGCTGTGCTCCATATTGAAGAATATTCTCTGAAAGGAGTCTAGAAAGCCTCTGCTCCAGATCAGCACTCTCATTTTTAAAGTTCTTGCTATTTTTAAAGGGCATCATGAGGCTACAGCATATGGTGCTTGTTTGAATGACACTGCACCTGACTGAATATACTGTGTCTCTTTTTAAAGTGGCATCTTTGTTCTGACTGTGGAGCACGTTTGTGCTCCGATGTGCTCCCTGTGATTGAAACAAGCCGTAGTATTTCATTTTTTGCATATAACCTCCATAGCCATGGTTGTGTTTGAGTGATCCAGAAAAGGGTCCACACTCAGAGTGGCAGCTGTGCATGGGTATGAATCCATCAGCAGGATAACGTGCCTTGAGGATGATGGAAGAACATTTTAACATTTTGTTGATTTCTTTCTGGAATTCTTGCACAGAGTTCTTGCACACCAGATGCTTGGTCTCTCCGTGGCATGTGTTCTTACCTCTGTCCACAGTAATGGCAAAGATTGCACCCTGTATCTTCTGACCTCCTTTCCCTGGGTAGATCTCTTCCAGGTCAAGCCCTCCTAAAACAGGTGTAATGCCTATTCCTTCTCCCATTAAAAGAAAAAGCTGATTTCTCATAATGACAGCTGTATCAGGCCTGATCTCCCTCCAGTTTTGGGGATGATTCCCAGGAAGCGAGGTCTAATCTGATTACACTCTGAATAGTGAATGTGGTAAAATGTGGTGTTTAATGTGGGACCAAGAAATCCCTTTTTGGTAATCATTTATGATTTATGGCAAGGATATAGGGCATATTAACATCTGCACTAATTAATCCTAGCAGACTTTCTATTTTAGATGCTTCTCTAAGAGCAAAAGGGAACCACAGAGTGATTACCAGTGAGGCGTTGTTAATTTGAATGTTTTTCAAAAGGAGAATGCATTTCAGTGAAATTGGAATGACAGCTCTGTTTCAGCATTCTCATTCTAAAAGAGACAGACCCTTCAGAACTGTCAGCAGCACCTTGGCTTTGAGCAAACCTGCAATATCCCAAAGCCAAAGTGATGACAAGCACCCAGGAGACGAAAATGTGCTCGTGCTGTAAACATTTGCCTGAAGGCAAAAGTGTTGTGCTTTACTCCATACCTGTCGTTTCTAAAGCATTAGAGGGCATTGGGAGAATGTAAGAGAATATCAGGCAGATAAGCAAAGTTACTTTAGAGGAACAGCTGCTGTTAGTTTTAGTTAAAACACGACAGCCTGGAGTTTGATGCTGTTCCTGTCTTACCCTGTGGCTCCATTGAAGAGCTCCATTTTTGGGTAAGGGTGTTGTTTTGGTTGGTGGATTCTAGAAGGGCAAAGGGTTTAAGGGAAGGTAAAAAATGCCATGGGGTTGCTGGTGGTGAGCAGTTACTGAGAGTTGTAAGAGTTGTGCCTGTGAAGATTTTATTACACACTGGCCAAACATTTGCTCAGTGTGGCTCTCCCTCACAGACCCAGCAGCCCAATTTCTGCTTTCAGGTGGGTGTTGCTTCCCAAGTCTGGTTGTGCCTTGTTGTTACTCTTGTCCATCTGAGAAGAGTCAGTATCTCTGATTTAAAAACCTGAAGCTGCAATGAGGGCCATATACAAACATAGGAGCTTGATGTGCCTGGACCTCTGAAAGGTTCCCAGGAGCAGTCAGCTATATCTGATATTGACAGAAAGCCTTTATTCCTCCACAGTGAATTACTCTTTCACTACCCTATATTTTCAGAAGAAACGGAGTAGAGAAATATTGCATTGAAAGATATTTCATTGCTCCTTTAAATCCTGTTAAATTCACTTTGTAGATTTAACAGTACCTTAAAATCCAAAGGTATATTTTTGATGTTTAAGGCAGCTTATTTGAAGTTGTAGAATCAAATTCTGCTCTGACACATGGCTGTGGAGATTACAATCACGGGTATGTCTTGGTAGAATCAGTTAATAAAAATAGCAGAGATGGTGTTATCTTTTGAATGAGAGCTTTTGCAATCCTTTCATGTGCTCCATCTACCAGAGCACAAGGCCTCCCCTTCTCAATCCACAGAGAGGAAAAGTAGCTCTAAATTAGTGTGAGGACTGAGAAAACCAAGTGAAAATTATCCTAGGTATAATTTTCTTTATTCCATGCTTCTCATCAACATAATTATAACCTGTTTCCCTTATTTCTTTCTCTTTAGGCAAAATTCCTGGTTATTAGTAAGAATGCTGTTTTCATTGTTTTAATTTGTTATTTGGGAGCTCTGCTAGCAGAAGATGATCTGTATTAGTGATGACAGAAGACTGCTTTATCAGACAAGACTGGAGCAAAAAAAAAAAAAAAAGGAAGAGGTGGCTTTAACTTCTTGTGGTTATTTCTGTTAACATTAAAAATGGTAAAGGCCCAAAGCTGAGCCGCTTAACTGCTATTTTGGAGCACCATTTTCCTCACAGTCAGCCAGTGACCCACACCTTGAACAGGAAACTTGCAGGTCTTACAGGTTGCTCTCTGCAGTCTCAATTGCAGTCAGACCCACAACGTTGTTTTCTTCCTTGTTTGTAGATTGGAGACAGAGTCATGGCTTTTGTAAACTACAATGCCTGGGCTGAAGTAGTGTGTACCCCCGTAGAATTTGTCTACAAGATCCCAGATGACATGAATTTTTCGGAAGCTGCTGCATTTCCCATGAACTTTGTAACTGCCTACATGATGCTGTTTGAGGTTGCTAACCTGAGAGAAGGCATGTCTGTGCTGGTTCACTCGGCAGGAGGTGGGGTGGTAAGTTGGAGCTTTTCTTGCTTTCCTGTCACTGAGCTGCTGAAGGAGTCTGATGCACCTTGATTCCTGAAATGGGCCAGAACCTGCACTTTGATTCGGCATCCTTATGTGTGAAGGATTGCACTGGGAGGAACTATATATGTTTTCCCATCAAAATGCTGATGTGAATGGTTGGCAGGAGCTCTTGGTGAAATAAATATATTATGGCTCTAAACTCCATGAAAAAAATCTCATGAAAAAGCTGTACTTGGTTGTCAGCAGATCAAGGATCAAGTGTTGTCCCAAATATTGCATTCCTAAACTTACACATGTTGCACTTCTATGTTAAAGAAGGGTGTAGTGAAAGAAATAAATAAGCTCCTTGCACAAGGTATTTGTAGGTAACCATAAATCCTCTTTATAATACTTGTCCCTCTTGGAATACTCCTGCACATACAGCGTGTGAGTATGTGTGATGCTTTCACTGTGAAAGATTTTTTTCCCCCTTTGTTGCAGAGGGATTGAAAGCAGTGAAAAGTTCTCATGTGAACCCTGAGGAAAAGGTACAAATTGGAAATTGTAGCCAGTGGTGGCTGCTGCATGTTGTAGTTGGAATCATTCCTGAGGAGGCATTGTGTGGCATGGGCAGAGGATGAGTTTGTGGGAATTCCAGGCCACACAGTGAAATAGAGTCGTCATTTTGTGTTACCAATTTCTTGAAGTATCTTTTAGGAAAATCTCGTATTAAAGTTTTGTGCAAAATATTAAAATATTGACTGGGGAGTTTGTTTACACTTGAAATTATGCAGTTCTTTTTCATAAGACAGAGACCATTAGCAGATAGCAGCCTTTGAAACTGGAGTACCTTTTCTGTGTTCTTGTTATGCCTTATTTATGGTAAATTAGTGTTCTGTTTTCTACTGAGGTCTGGTGGGCAGCCCCAAACACGCCGTCCTTAATTCTGTGCCCTTAGACCTTCTTTCAGGTTCTCATATAAATGAAGGCTGTAATCAAAGGAATAAATTCATGAGTTCCCTGTACAAGGTATTTTTAGCTAACCATAATCCCACTGGCAGTAAATGGGAATACTCGTGTAAATGAATGGAATTTATAATCGTATTTTGCTCTGGCACAGTACAACCCCAGAGTGTTATGGCTGACTGCTGTTGTGTAGTGTTAAGTCTCTTCATGTGGAATTCAGGGCTGTTAAAGCAACATGAGGCCAAACATTCTGGGGAATATTCTACAGGAGTCAGAGTCTCAGCTGTAGCTCTGAGGCCATTTGCCCACCTGGCACTGTACAGGCCCTGTGTAGGCTGAGCATACAGAATTGGCCCCAAAGCAATTCCTGCACGTACCTGTGTATCTGGAGAAAATGAACTCCTCCTTTTTAAGATGCCTGTGTTTCTTTCTCTTTCTGACCTCATTCGCCTCTGTTATTTACTCCTTCTTTTCATGAGAGACTGGTAATGCTCTGTTAATGTCAGTTCTCACATATCCTCTGCTCTAGTGCCCAGCCTCTGTGCTGGGCTGGTCCTGGAAGGAGCTGCTGGCTTCCTCTCTCATCCCAGCTCTTCAGTGGGCAGCTTTTGGCTGGTCCTCTGCTGTGGCTGCTCAGAACCTTCTCTGAGAGAAGCTAAAGGAAGGATGGATCCTGCTTGGCTGCCAGGAGAACAAGGAGAAATCAGATCCATCACTTGCCAAGTAGTTAAATAAACCAGAGTTTCCAAGGGAAAGACCAGACGTGCAGGAAGAGCAGCCAGGCTGGCCAGTAAGTGATGGGGGGCTGTGTAGGATCTGGGGGCACTGTAAGTGAGAGGGACACAGGGCTGGCCAGCCCGCAAGCCAGGATGCTGATCGCTGTCTCAGGGGACAGGGTCTCACACAGCCCCGTGCTCCTTGTAAGGGAAGAGCATGGAGAGCAAGAATTGGAAATTTTCCCATTGCTTGGTAGGTTTTCCAGGTAAAACATCACTCTGGAGATGCATGGATTTTTTTTCTTTCTGCTAAGCAGACATAAAGATTTCAGAGGGATCTGTGTACTCTAATAATCTGTCTGTTAATCCTTTGAAAAATCTGACAGTTTCAATTGTACACATAATTCTTACAAAGATCTTTGTTAATGAACAGAAAACTGGCACTGAAGCTGCTACAGGAAGAGTTATTTTTATGCAGTTGCTTTAATAGATAGAATGCCCTTCCCCACTTTCAGTGAGTGGGAAATCTGTCCAGTTTGTTTCTAAATGTCAGAGAAATTCCAGGACACTTTAATGAGACAATAGGCTCCCTGTGGGACTAGAAGTTTCTAATTGTTCATTTCTCATTATGCAAGATCATTATTTTAGCTGCTTCAGGCAGTTTATGAAAAAGAACTTGTTGCTTCAAAAATGTTTGTGAGGGTTTTTGTTCTGGCTACTCAGTCCTCCTTAGGAGGATCCTGCAGCTTTTTCAACAAATGGAGTCAGGGAAAATTCTCTAGGACCTTTACTCTTGTGTCTTACCTCAGTTTATTTATGTGGCTGTCTACTCGTTGATAGATATTTTTGGTAGTTAGGTAACTATAGCAATTGTCTTCCCATCTGTGCCTGGAATGTGATTAGTAGGAAACAGTATCCTTTAATGCCTGACAGGATGCTTTAGATAAGTCAGTTTATTTATTCCAGAAGTTCCAGGGGACATCAGAAGATTAGGGAGAGAAAAAGGAAACATACCAAGATAACTTGTCTTGAAAAAAGCCTCACACACCTGTCTCTGTGTCACAGATTTGAGTCATGTTCCATATACCAAATGAGTGCCCTCCCTGCCACCGACTCCCTGGAGAGGTCAGGGCCATCTTCCCTGGTCATGGAAGGAGATGTGGCCACTTGTAGGGAAGCACCTGGTGTCCCTGAGCCAGGGGACAAGAGGACACCCACAAACTCTACTGCCGACCCTTGGTACCTTGCACCCTTCCTCAGAAGAGGAGGAGCTGCTGCAGTGCCAACAAGGGGCATTGAAAGGAGAGATGACATTTGGTTTTCATAGGGCCAGCTTGTTGATTTTGATTGCTTGGAAAAGAGGCTGCTTGGCTTTTCCTGTCGCCTTCTCCTCCTTGGGACAGGGGCAGTTAAGAGAGAGCGACTCTCAGCTCTCACCCTGGGCAGTGAAGGAGGCTGAAGAAATTTCAGGAGCCATCTCAGACAGCACAGAACAGGTTCACAGTTGCATTCCATGATTCCCTCAGGCTTTGACAAGAGATGAATACTTTTCAAATCCTGCTGCTGGCTAAGATCTAACAAGGTTGTCATTTGCTCCCCTTTCAGGCCTCTGCTTGGCAGGACGCTTAGGACTTCTGGTTAAACTGTTAAATTGAGTAGCAGGGCAGTTCAGTAATTAACAAAAAATAGAATTGTCTAATACAAATGGAGTTTAAATGCTTAAAGGTACAGAAAGGTTCAAGTGGTCTTCTGAACTGTTTGCTAAATCAGCTAGAAAGCCAGCTAACACTAAACATCATAAATAGACATTAATGCTCAAAATAATGACTGCAAAAACATATGACTTACTGTAGGACAGATATTGGTCTATCTTAACTGTAAAACACTGTCATTAATGTTTGAATTGATTGTGAGGCAATGGAAGAGTAGCTCCCTTCTCAAATACACTTCCACATCTCTTTAAAGTGAAACAAAACGTTGACTGAAGAAAAAACCCTGAGAAAACTGAGCAGCACGGTGCACCCTGCTGGGACTGGTCTGCTCTAAGAGGCAATTAGTTCTTTAAAACAAAGACTCTCTAAGTCAGTTCATTCACTGCAAGTCACAGCACAGGCTTGTATGAGATTATAAAGTTTTGCTTAAAATTATTAATGTAAACTGTTGAATTAGTATAAATACAGGACTGTTGTAGTAAAAAAAATGGAAAAAAACATTATGCTTTCCTCCTTGAGCTTCAATAAATCCAGTCCCTATTTCTGTGATATCTACCTGGAAAATTAATTCCTCCAGGGCTTTATATCGTGAGAGACATTATGCCCATTTGCTTATTTGTTTGTTCTTCAGGTACTACCTATTCTGAATATTTAGAGCACAAAGCTTTGGTTATTTACCAGGTTTTTGTAAACACCAGTCTCATCACTTAACCCCCCAGACTCCAGGCAGAATTATAAGCCAATTCTTTAGCATTTTGATCTTGCAGATGCTAAAAATAAGCTGCCTTCCATGCAGGAGCATTGTTTGCTTCTCCTGAAGCTCTTGTCTGACCTTCCCTTTCAGCAGAGGAAGTGCAAGCAGAGTAAGTTACAGATGCAGTTCTCATGTTTGAATTTGAAGGGTAAATCTGACTTGGCAACAGATTTAGGCCATCCTGGCAGGATTTGTTACAGCTTGGCAGGAACCCTCTTTTTTATTGTGTCTGCCCTGCATACATTGCAAATATTTGAGGATGTGTTCCCAGCTGAATCACTGAAGTGGTGATATTTTATCTGACAAAGAGCTGGCATTTCTTAGTGAATCTGGTCACCTGCTATCACAGACAGCATATAGGAACCCTTTCAAAAGAATTATCTAATTTCTTCTTGAGAAAATACCTACGTGTTTATCCATTCAGATTATCTCCACTCTTACTCAGTGAGAAGACTTTACCTAGTTTCTTCATGGCCAGTAAATGTATCTTTATTCTTCTGCAGTTAATGTATCTTTTATTTAATGGTGTCATCCATTAATTAAAATGAGCTGCTCTTTCTTCTTGGGGCACTTCTTTTAGATCATTTTGGTAGGAGATATATGTTTACAGCTACAACAAGCTCAGCATGAAATCTCTCCTTGGCCTGTATTTTCAGGCTCAAGGCAGGTTTGATTGCTCATAGCCCGTTTTTGTAATGTTAGATGTCTGTTTCCTGGGTCATCCTCCAGGCAGCTCCTGCTCCAGGCAGATGTGGATGTGTTTCCTGGGCTCTGAGCTGGTTGGGAGCGCAGCAGCAGTAGGATGGTAGGAAAGCCAGATCCTGTTAAAATACATCTCACAGCTTTCCTGACCCTTTTGAATAGTGTATGGATAGGCTGCTCTGTCTGCACTTAGCAGGGAGGAGCACATTAAACAGCACTCCTGTGTTGCAGTCAGAACTCCTTGAATGTGAGTAATTAGAATTGACTCTTGCCTTGTGATGGTCCTGGCCAGCACACGGTGCCATGGCACTCATCCAGCCCACTTTGCTGACACCTTCACTTGGTACCAGGGCTGCACATGCTGTTTCCATATAGCAGTTCATAGCTGCTCTGTGTTTGATGAAGTGCTTTCCTCTTGTTTCATCTCCAGCAGCCAAGGAAGGGGATAAATCAGCTCACACACCGTGTAACCGAGTCTGGGCTGCTGTAAGTACCGAGCTGCTGGAGCCAGGCAGCGCAGTGGGGGCTGAGCTGCTGGTAAATGTTCCTGAAGCAGTGGATGTGCTCCCTCAGCAGCACCAGAGAGTCCTGGTGCCAGGGCCGAGCCCGTTTCCAGACACTGCCCCCCAGCATAATCTGTAAATCAAACACAAAAGCCCAGCGAGCCACGCGCAGAGAGCGATTTCCCTGACCAAAGCAAGCTGCAGCCTTTGAAGGCCTTTCTTTTTGCCTCTCGCAGCCCAGAGGACAAGTCCTGTCCCCAGGTCACCTGCAGAGCCAGGTCCCAGGCAGTGCTCCACTCTCCCTGCCTGTTCTGCCTTTCCTGCTGGAGTTTGTTTCCCCTGGATGAGTTTTGCTCACTGTAGCTCCAGTGAGCTGCAGAGGATTTTTTGCCAGATGGAGTTTCAGCCCGGAGTTTTTGGTGCAGCTCGGCTGCACAATTTTGCAAAGGGGTAAGAAAAACACACCCTGCTAATTGTTGCAGAAAATGTTTCGAGGGTGAGAGAGATCATTGTCTCCGGGTCACTTTCCCCCCTCCCTCCACTCCAAAACTCATTTGAGGTGCAGTGAGTGTAGTAGATGCTGCCTTATGCTTGTCCAATAATCACATTTTAGTTTGTCCACTCTGCAATGTTCACCCAGTGTTTGGTTTCCAATTTCCTTTGCTGTAATTGCAAAAATGACACCTTCAGCAGATGAAACGTTGTGTATCAGACTTCACCTGACCCCAGAGAAGAGTTTTCCTGATGCCAGGAGATCAGTAGATGATTCCCCTTGCAGTTTTCTTACTGTTTGAGTACTTCACAGCACCTTCAGGTATGGTTATGTGGAATCAAAGCATTTTGGAATTTGCATTCTTCTCACGTTTCATTCCAGACAAGTTTCTTGTGCAAGATTAAGTCTGAATGCTATTTTTAAAAAGGCTGTAATACCTTTGGGCTGCAGAAATGTATCATAGAAATGGTAATTCTTTACTGATGTAGTTTTGCAGGGCGGTATCTTTTACATGGTTTATTCTTTCTTGCTGTCAGGCTGCCCTCAGTTTACATAATAGCAAAAAAGATGTTTTCTTGAAAGGTTTTTGCCCCATACCTGGTGTAATTCAGTGTGCAGCTGGTACATCAGGCTGGTGGCATTAGGTCAGACTCTTTTGGAAAGCCACTCACTTGTACACCTTATTTATATTTCATCCAGCATTAAGTTGGTGTTAACTAGCTAATTAGATTAGTAAGTTTCATTCTGTTCATGCTTTCTACATTGACTTCTAAGTATCAATGAGGTTTTTTTTCTTTGAAATAGTTGAAATGCACAGAACAGTCTATTTCATTGTTACTTCCTAGAAAACTACTTTTCCATTCTTTTAGGTGATTATCTCAGTATGAGAAGTTTCCAATCCTGCAGGCTTAGACCTGGGTTTTAAAGCAATGCAATGTGAAGAAATCTCTTTTTTTTTTCTGGATCTAAAACTGCTGTAAGGATATAAATTTATATTAATTTCTGTAATAAGCATATGCGTAGATTAGGTTCAAGATACTGGTTTTATGAATGGACAGGATACCTTGAAAAATAATCCATTCAGCAGGCTGTGAAGCTGGAGAGAGACATCCAGCATTAGCAGACATCCTTCATTCCACAAGCTATTAATTTATTTAATCTAAGCTATTCAACCCAAGCTATTACTTTCTCTGAGGTTTCACCACATGATGTTCTGCCTTACTGGAAGTGTTCAAAAAATGTGTGGATGTGGCACTTGAGGACATGACTTAGTGATAAACCATGGTGATGGTGCTGAGTTGGTGGCTGGACTTGATGGTCTTAGACGTCTTTTCCGACTATAACGACTCTCTGATTCTGTGATAAGTAGTATATAAAATATATTAATATATTCAAAGAGATAAATTCCACTTTAAGAGAATATTGTAACCATGTCTATCCCTTCAATGAATTGCCAAAGACTGCTAAATTCCATTAAAGGTAAAATTAATTGTCCAAGTGATAATTATTTTTTGCCATTAAAACTGATTCATTTTCCTAGGTTCAGAAAGCAAGAATCTGGTCAGCACTTATATGTAGAAATTGGCATTGTATATGAAAAATTAGATATGTGAAGAGTATTTTTCAACCTGTGCTTGTGTATTTTGCAATTAAAATGTGTAACCATCGAAACACTGGTGACTAATCCAGAGGCAGCTGCATGATTTGAGGGATTAGAAAGGAGATTTAAGACTGACTTGCATAGCCATGGTGCTATTTTGCAGCTTAGCTGAATTCCACAGAAATTAGGGAAATGGTTGAGTTCATAGGTTGAGTTCAGTTCTCCTATTTTGGTGGGGAAAACATGAAAAGTTCAATATCAGCCTTTATTCCTAGATTTCTCATACAGCTTCTAAAAATACTTTGCACAGAAATAAGTAAGAGTCAACTTCAAATTAAGATTTCAGAAAACTGTAGAAGAATATTTTGTGGAATTGCTTCAAAATTCTTCATCCAGTTATAAAAGTACTGGTCATATGAGTCAGTTTTAGGCTTCAAATATCTACAGAAAGCTGGAAAGTATTCCCATCTGATCTGGGATTTTAGATAAGCTTATCTCTAGGGGGGAGGGAGAGGTGTACTAACGAGTTTGAGTCAGGAGGAAAATAGGTTATTCACAGCCTGATGTTTTTGTGCATTTCTCCTATTCATCTGACTGTCAGTTTGTTAAATGTTAATCGTCTTATGCAGGATAGAAATCAACATGCTTTCTTCTTGAATATTTGACCTTTTAAACAGCCAGTGGTTTTGATTCAGGATATATTCATTAGACCTCATCTTCCCAAGTTAGATTGAAAATGCAGAAAACTAATTAGAGAATAGATCAATAATGTCAGAATTTCATTCAACTACCATGCATTATAAGATACTGATTTATCTAAATCACTGTGGGTGTTGGGTTTCTGCGAGACACAGAAAGTGAGAAAAGAGGATTGCTCGTGAAAATTACTAAGAAAAGAACAGATACAAAATCCCCAATTCTTTTCTCTTGTAATTTTATATTACATTATTTGTGGAGGCTGAAATCTGGTAGGGGTGTAGAATGAGATGGTAAGTAACAGAGAAATGAAATACGAGAAGAGTGAAACATTTTCCGCTCCCTGAAAACTTTACATCTTGTGAGATGAGGCCCCTCAGGAGTGGATTTTCCTATGATTTTTGATAGACTAGGGATTCCAACTCAGGAAAATCATGGATAATTTAAAAAAGAAGAGGTCATTTTTAATTTGGAGTTGGATTTACCATGCTAGGAATAAGCATTGGTATCTGTATCCTGCTGTGAGTTTCTCTGAGCTGCTGGACAAGCTGTTCAATTTGCTGTGGTTCCATCCCTCATCTGCAAAGTAGGAATGAGAATGATCCCTTCTCTTGCTCCCTTTTTTGTGTCTGTTTGCCTGTCTAAAGCATCTTCTAAGCTGTGCTTTGCTGTGCAGGCATTTACTGACTGACCCAGTAGGAAACCAGTGTGAAATTCCTGAGTGCCACTCTATATAAGTAATAACCTTGCCCTCTCTGGTGACGTTCAGCTTGGAGCTACATTGAGCAGAATACGTGAGGATGCCAAGACCCCCAGGGTATGCAGGGTTAGCTAATTATCCTGCTCTAAATAAAACCCAAGTGCTAATTACTGGGATGTATAGCTAATAATCAGGGTTTCTGTTTGGAGTGGTCAGAAATGTGTTTATCCCTGGGTGACTTTTCTAGTCATGCGTACAGTTTACAAATGACAATCTTTGGGCTGTAAATGTAAGTGAAGTCTGCTGAGTTCCATCTGACAGTTTTTTTAGAATGACAGTGCCATTTTTTTAACTTCTGGGTATATCCATGTAACTGTGCTGGCTCCAGTGGTTGCAAGAAGAGGTAGGGTGTGGCTACCAAAAGTCTGTTTTCCTTTTGTTAGTGTGTTAAGACTAAAACAAAACTTAGGGTGGTAGAAAGATGATCTGTTGGGATGGTTTTTGAAATCGAAATGGCTCAGCTGTTAGGCAGTGCTTCCCTTCTCTCATGAATTCAGAGGTTAAAATTCAGTTAAGGCCTTCTGGGGCACAAAAGTGTAAAATCGAAGTACACACATCTGATTGTACAAATTCTTCAATGCCCCAAGTTCTGCCTAAGGGCTGCCATAGCATCTGGTGGAGCCCACTGGGTTCCTGTCCAGGCCAGGAGGGAGAATGATTTTCCTGGATGCGCTTTAGGCTGTTTTATCCCCTTTGCTGTTGATGAGTTTTGAGCCTAGGGCCCTGCCTAAGCAGACCTGTTAGTGTGACTGGGGGCTATTCCTGCATTTTGAGTAAGCAGTAATAACTGTCCTTATCAATAAGAGGTAAAGCGGATTTTCTTTATTATGCGGCATCTGTTACAGCAGCTTGCTATCTCCTCCTGAAACCACAAGGAAACACAATCCCTTAGGAATGGCAGACTAGACATACTGTATTAGGACTGCTCTGTCTTCAGAATATCCCTGTGATTTAGGTGTCTTTTTTTCCTGTGGCTGAACTGCATTTCAGGCGAAATAAACTAGTTTGAGAAGTGCTTGCACATGATTGGTCTTGGGTTTTGCTGTGTCATGAGTGAATTGGCAGCTGCAAACTCTTGTCAACCAATTTCCATGTCAGTGAACTAACATAATAATGTGTTTGCAGGGTCAAGCTGTTGCTCAGCTCTGTTCAACCATTCCCAATGTTACTGTTTTTGGAACAGCTTCATCTTTCAAACATGAAGCAATCAAAAACTCGGTAACTCACCTGTTTGACAGGAATGCAGACTATGTTCAAGAAGTAAAAAGGTAATCTTACATTTTCCTGAGTAAGGTCTCTACAGTATCTGGCAAAATACTATGAAAGGCACCAGGCTGATCGTATTTATGGGAAGAGACTACATTTGTGAGTTTGGGAGCTGTAGTTTATTCTAGTTATTCTATCTGTCCACTAGGGACAGAAGAGCAAGCATCTCCCTATGTCTTCATGACCAACATAAGATTTTTCAATCTGTGTTCCTACTTGGATGTCTGTTGTGAGCAAAGTAAGTTAAGTGAAAGAAACTAAAGGTCTTAACAGAAGGAGATACTTTGCCTTCATTTGGCTATATACTTGCTCACTGTAATGCACCAAATGAGATATTTTCAGTGGATTTGTAAGGTATCCGGCTTTTGGAGTTCTCTGGTGTGCTCTTATCTGCCTAGGTTTTTATCCTCTGCCAGGGACTGATATCAGAGCATATGATGTCTCCTTTAATTTCAGATCCTTAGATTTCGTTTGTTTGCATTCAGATTAAAATCATCCTGTTGCCTTTTGAAGTCATCATGTGTGTTTCTGTTTATGTGCTTTCAAACACTTTGTTTTTCGGTTTGTCCAACAGTTGATACCGGTGTTGGTGCAGGTGTCAGAATTTCTGTCTGGGCTATTAGTGCAGGCTGGTATTGCAGGAGAAACCAGGGTGGGTACAAGAGATAAAACATGGATGTAGCAATCTAGTTTGTGCTTCTTTCCTGGCACAGAGGTGTTTTAATATCAGCTCAACGAGTAGTCCTGATTGCAAGACAGAAGTGGCACCCCATAGAATATGCCAGTGCTCTGATTTGTTGCTCAGATCCTTCCATTTTCACTTTGCATTGAAAAGATTTTTAATAAACCTACAGCAGTAATTCTGAGAATGCTGTTTTGACAAATTGTCTTTTGGCATTAGCAGTGAGGGGAATGTGTAGTTGTTTGGTTTGATGGATATTAGCTGTGTACTATGTTCTGCTTAAAGTGTTCATTTTGTAAAAGTCTGAGCAGAAAAGGATGGAGCTGTGATGGAGAAAGGATGGTGGTAGGAACCTGCTTTATTGCAGGTCACTGGGGCATTCATCAGGGAGAAAACGCAAAAAACGTAACAAAACAAAAGCAACTACCGAAAACTCCAAGCAAATGAAAAAACAAAAAACCCCATAAGAGGTGTTATAAATGTGGAAATGTTCACAGGGGATGAGGAATCTGTTCAACCAGGAAGCCACCAAAAGCTGTTTCATTGTAAAATCCTTATTCCTTTACAGTGAAGGCTCATCCAGTGGCCAGAATAGAAACAATTTATTGCCCCACGTGTGGCAGCAGTACCAAGGAGTGAAGTTGCCTGGTATTGCTGCTGTTTGTAACCAGTGGATGTCTGGGTCTCACCTTTGTTTTGTGAGGAAACAGAAAGATGCATTACAAGCCAGAAATCTTTGCCTTTCCCCTAAATCAGGATACTCACCGCATTTTTTTTCTTCTTCAGTGTCATACTGACATTGCATTGACAGAGCTCTTGGAAAGTTATAAATATGCAAACTGTTTATTGAAACAGTATAAATACTTTCTGCTTTCTTTAATATGGCCTGATTGTAACCCTTGTGCTGGATTTCTAGCTCTTGGTGTCTTCTCTTTATGCTTGGTTTAACTCTTTGCTGACATCTAGTTGATAAAATACCTGAAGAGGAAGACTCTGTAAATAACTTTACAAGTAATTTTGTCTGAAATTAGGATAAGAAGATCTGTTTCCTTACAAATTCAGAAAAATAATATTAGATGTGAACACGAAAAATATCCTTTTTCTCTATAATATTCACAAAACAAGCATTCTTGGACATTTGCATTTAGTCAAAAAAGAACTTTGTATCTGTTGCCTGACTTTTGATAATACAATTTTACTGAAAGCCCTGAAAAAGAGGGAACAAGATGGCTTCCTCCTCCTTAAAGCCTAAAAGGCGTGGGTTGGATAGCCAGAAAAACTTGCATTATGCCACTGAATGAGTCTGAAATGTCTTTTGATGAGGGTAAAGTTTTCATATAGTCAAAGTCTCAGCCTTAGAGTCCTTTCTAAAGTACCTGGAAAATGTTGGTATTTCGTTACCAATCAGCCTGACCAGCCCTGTGTATCTTACTGCAAAAGTAAGAGTTTTTTCCTTGCTTTTTAGAATCTCAACAGATGGAGTAGATATTGTTTTGGACTGTCTTTGTGGAGAAAATACTGGGAAAGGCCTCAGTCTTCTCAAACCACTTGGGACTTACATTTTATATGGTGAGTGGGGAAAAAAGCAGGTACATATTTCAAAACTAATGTTTTGCAGAGCTTAAAATCATCCATGCCCCTCCTTGCAGAACTGGTGATTGACAGGTTATGCTTTCTCAATTTGATCATTTCCAGTCGAAGATTTTGGTGAAGCTGAGCATGGACTAAATTATTGGGAAACAACAGTAATACGAAGAAACTCTTAAAAAAATATTTAGAAAAGTAAATCCAAAATTGACACTGAACATACGTTTCAGATTGTTAAACATCATTGGGTGATACAGGAGAAGAGTGGGAAAAAATTTGGATCTCTCATTCTGGGAATCATTGTGTGGCCAGGGAAACTGCAACATAGATTTTTTGAGAAGGAAGCTTGAAGGACAATTTCAGGAAGAATGCTGTGGGTTTTATTTGACAAGACTCTGAGGAATCCAAGCCCTGGCTTCTGTTCACAAATTTCCCCTCCTGTTTGTGGACAGCTTCCCCACACGGAGCAGACAGTCTGCCAGGCTGCCCTGCCGTGTGGGGAAGCTCCTGTCGGAGGGGACAGCTGAAGGAATTGCTGTTTGTATGGGAAGATGCCCAACAGAGCTTAATCTGACCCTGGTTTGGGAGATTTGATAGATTGTCCATGTCATCTCGAAATTCCTGTAAGCCTGGAGGTCTTGGTTGCCTTGGCCTCTTTGTTGTTTAATCTCATATTTCTAGTAGTATTCTATTCTATTAGTAGTTCTACTAATCTCTTTTAAACCTGGGCATGTTTTTTTTTTCTTAACTATGAATCATAGAGATGATTTTACATGTGCTAAATGTTCTGCTGTAGCTTGTAATAAGTTGTTGTGAATGTGTTCATCTTTTACAGGTTCATCTAACATGGTTACTGGGGAGACAAAAAGCTTCTTCAGTTTTGCAAAATCAGTAAGTGTCTCTGTGATGCTGCTCTTTCTTCTAACTTCAGTCTTTTCTGTAGCATTTTTATCTGCATAATTTTTGTTTATCTCTACTGAGTTGTTAGTTCTGATGTTGTGTTTTTGTGCCATGTTTTCTTCTGGCAGCACAGCTAGACCAGAATTGGATCTGTGTGCATTTCATATTGCCATTGAAATTGTTGGCTATCAGTCATAGATCTCCTACACAGCTAAGTTTAGACTGCATTATTTATTTGCTTCTGGCAGAATATCACATCCATAGATACCAATAACTACCCTGTAGGTTCCCTGTATCTGAAAACACGGTCAGGACTGTTCAGTGAAATAAAGGAGATATCTCTCTTAAATAGGGCCTGTGTCCAGTCATTTCCAGCTTTTAAGAAGTTTGTTTCATACAGAAAAGCATTTTTCAGTTCTCCATGTGCATTTCAAGTGACATCAATGAGATGATGATGTGGCATTTGTTTCCTAATTGATGATGTCAACAAATTCAAAGTTCAAATGTTTTTTGGTTTTTTTTGTCTTCAGCTTACTACAAGAACAGAAATCTGTGCAGAAATCCTAGAGATCAAAAAAAGGGCAAATATATCATATAAACTGCCAGAAAGAAATAACCAGGAGTGAAAGCGATTCCTTCATACAGGAAAAACATAGGGAAAAGTCTTGTCTGAACATCTGTCATATGATCTTTCTGCCAAAAGCTCATTTACAGCTTCCAGCAACAGCCCCTTCCCAGGAGGAATTGGCTTCAGAAGTCTCTGTGTAGCTGAAAACAAGATAAGTCAGAGACTGCAGCAAGGAGCTGTTCTTTGCCTCCTACATTTTCTTAATGGTTGTAGTGGGAGGATCCTTGTTATTGTCACACATTTGTGAACTAAAACAAGATAATCTTTGCTATGCAGCCTTTTTACTGTTAATGTAAGAATATCCAGATGCATATAATTTGTAGGGTAGGGTGGCCCAATGAAATAAATTTCAACTGAAGTGTTTTTCAGATAGTATTGGTATATATTGATGGAATAAATATGAATTAATGGAATGAATTTAAAAAAATACAAAATTTTCTGTACAAGTATAACTAGTTTCTTCATGTAATTATGCTGCAGAATTAACTCATCAAAATTGTATGAAAATTATAATTAAAAATTTAGCCATTCAAATGAAATTTGCAGGGAAGTGGCATCTCTCACTCTCAGTGATGCTCTTGGGCTAAATGAAATAAAATCCTTTCATTAGATATTACAAGGTTTGCTCAAGTGTCATAAACACCATAATTGATGTAAAGTAACTGGCAGCTGACAGGCAGTGCCTGGTTCCCTTGGTTTTCAGAAGAGTCGTAGCCAGGAGGTGCCAGTGAACATCTGGGCAGTTCAGTGGCTGTCGGGAGGCAACAGGAGATCAGAAGGGGGAAGGAAATCGCAACTCCTTCCTGCCAGACCCTCAGTGAAACCCAGATGTGTTCACCATCCTTCTCACACCCTGACCTCCTCCAACAAGATTTTGTGTTCTATTTCTGCTTGTCAGTCAGCTGCACACTTTCTCGCCTCATCCTTAAAATCAAATCCTTGCTGCTTCTCTTGGCTGCTGCTTCAGGCCTGAGAGATGAGTCATTTATCACATCTGCACAGACAGTTTGCTTGTGAACTTTCCTGCACATTTCTTGAAAAATGTTTTTCTAACCATGCTGTTGTTTATTGGTTTCCAGTGGTGGCAGGTTGAGAAAGTAAATCCTATCAAGCTGTATGAGGAGAACAAAGTCATTGCTGGATTTTCCCTGTTGAATCTACTTTTCAAACAGAATCGAGGTGGTCTGATCAAGGGTGTGATGGACAAACTCCTAAATCTATATAACAGTAAGAAGATCAAGCCTGTGGTTGATTCATTATGGGCTTTGGAAGAGGTAGGAGCAAAATCTCTCCTCATTTTGAAATTTCTGAAAAATACCACTTTTAGAGGTAAAATCGTATTTAAACATGTTTTCTAGTTATTAATGTGTTCTGCTTTTTAGTTTGTGCACAAGTTGTCTCCAGAGCCCCTGCTATTTGGAAAATCCAGGATGCGGAGTTATTCACATATTTCTCTACTAAATATATACTTATTGAAAATGCTAATAATAAATGTGTTTTTTCAATCTTAGAAAACGGTTTCTGTTTCCTAAGTGCATGAAACAAGTGACTAACAAGTGCACAGTGAAATGCAAACAATGGAACTGAAAACAAGTTAGATTTTTTCCTCAGAATGCATTTTAATACACAAGCTTTAGTTTCAGTGCCATAGTTGTGCTAGCAAACCTTGGATGCTTGCAGGTTTTCTGGCAATTATTGAAAATGTGTCAAAGACAAAGAAATCAGAACTCACTTCAAAGTTGCAGCTGTGGACTGTGGATTTTTTTGTTTTGTTTTTGTTTTTTGTTTTCTTTAATTCCTCTAATTGCTCGGCTCTCCTTAAAGACGTGTAAAGAAACCAAGCTGCTCACAGCCTGGGCAGTTATAAACCCCTTTCTCGAGGCACTGTTGATGATGTCCCAGCTGGGGACACTGAGTGGCTCTTTGCCACTTTGATCTGTTCCGGACATGGCAGATGTTGTGATAAAGAGCAGCTGCTCAGGCAACACAAAATCCTCTGCTACTGCCTGAAAGGGAGAGCCCTTTGCAGAACAGTGTAAAATACAAGTGGGATCAGATTTATGTTTTTGATGTATGGTTTTTTGGGGGGTTTTTGTATTATATAATTATTGAATAAGCTTACGAAGGAGTTAAAAAATTTAAGTGGCACAGGTCTCTAGACAGGCGTTATGCAATTTCTTTGTTCATGTAAAATATGTATTTTTCATGTACTGGTGAGTAAGAGAAGGATAATTAAAATAGTAACAATAGCTTAAAAAAAAACTTGATTGAGCACATGCCATAACACAAAAAATTACACATGGCAGGCTGATCTCAATAGTCAGCATGATGGGGATTTGTTGCGAGACTTCTGTTTGATAACATTTCATCTAACATTTGGCAGTAGCATGCACCATCCCCACTAGTAGATTGTGAATTGTGTAAATACATCTGTTGTAAAGCACAGTCTAGAAAACTCCAGCTCATTTGTCACACCTGCTCATTTTCCATGAGCTGTCTGGGAATTGGCAGAGGAAGTGTCTGGCTGTACCTTCAGGGATACGGTAGTGCAAGAGTTGTTTATTTGATTGCAAAGTATTACTGAAATATTACTCATCCAGGGCATTATCGTTTCAGGGATATGTTTTTGTGGGCATAAAAATAACTTGGGGCTGACTCTCAAGTTAATGTGATACACAGAGAATGTGTCATGGCTGAGGAATAAATGAAACTAGACTGAAGAAAGGTTGGTACGTTTCTGTTCTGTTTTGGTAGGGTTTTATTTTTAATTCCAGAGCTTGAACATCTCCTTCCTTCAGAGGTGGATATTTGATTGCTTTTCACTTCCTGTTAGGAAAGCCTGATGATCTCCAAATGTCCACTTTCATTTGGCCTCTCTCAGTAGGCTTTATCAGAGACTAAACCAATATATGACCAGCTTTTAGCAGGTTTCCTATTCCTGACCCATAAAAGCATTGAGAATGTGCACTAACCAGGGAGTGGCAGAAAGGTGGACTCCCTACATGGCATTTGAAAATGAATGTCTGGATAGTTTTCTGTAGAGGAATATTACCTGTTCCAGAGCCTCATGGGGCAATCCATGTGTCCTCTGTCCAGCAGTTCTACCCTAGAGATGAACTTGAACTTGAATTCAGCCAGAGACATTCAAAATGAAAATATTTTAAGGAAAATTCTCAAAGGAGCCTTCACCATGGGACACCTTTCCAAATGTTTTATTTTAAATACCTGAATGTACCATCACATACAGAACAGGTTTGATCTCTGCGTGAAAGGCATATCCCCAGAATATCCCTTCAGCTTGCTTTATTCACTCTGCATCTGCATTTGTTTTCATGTATTCCTTTGTGCAAATATCAATTCACAGATTAATGCAGGCTCTCTAAAGCCAACATGAAAGACACCTGGTTTTCTTTCAAAGCTGTATTACAGTACAAATGCTGCTCTTTTCAGTCCTGTATCAGTTTCCATCCATGTATCAGAGCAGAGGACAATGAGTTATATCCACAATGGTGTTCCCCTTTGCTGCTCAAGGCTGGTTGCTACAGGACTGTTTCCTTGCATGATGACCCCAAAACTGAGGGCTTTATGTTCCATGTTTGTGAGAACAGTCAGAGACAGGCTTTGTGTCAGTTTTAGTAGGTCTCCAAGAAGTATTAAAAAAAGGTTCGTTGTTCTGAGAGCCTTGTATGGTTCCTTGAACGTAATTTATTTCTGAATACTTTCTGCAGGAGCACACAGTTTGAATTTAAAAGAATATACTGACGAGAGAATACTGTAATTGCAGTGAGATTTTCCATTTTAAAGTGTTTCAAGTGGCAGTAATACAGAATTTAGGGAAAGTTATTAGAATCCCATTTGCCTGTTACTCAGACTGTGTTACCTGATGTCTAGTTGACTGTCAAATTATTTTAAAGATAGGGCTGGTCAAAAATTATTAGATGGACTTAGTTTGATACTGTTCCTGTTGAACCATGAAGGTTTGCCGGAGTGTCCATGAGATCATTCTAATTAGGACATAATCCCTTCAAGTGTCCTCCTTTCTCTGCTTTAGGGCTGCACCCAAAGGCCACAAGGTCTGTGGGGGGATTCCTCATTCCGCTGGCCTTTGTTTTAGGATAAGAATTGCCCTGTCTCTTCAGCACAGGCTGCTTAAACAAATTTGCCAAGTGCCTGGAAAGAGGAACTTAGAAGTGACTCCGTTCTCTTCAGTGCATCAGATTACTGCTGACACAAGGGAGCTCTGGATCCAGACTCTTGACTGCTGCTGTGGAGCAAAACTATTTGTATTGCTGTGTTAGCTGCTGGTGTTTGTTTGGGAAGGGTAATTTTAATCCCAAATTTACATCCATAAGTCCTAGTAAAGCCAAGTCTTGTCTCAAGTAGGCAATTAGAACCACTTTATTGTGGAAAAGTAAGAAGGATTTAACTAAAAGAGACAGTAACAAAATCCATGGACACTTTAAAATGGAAATACAACTTGGGAATTGCTCCTCATGAGATGAATGAAGTCATACAATAAATTAGCTGCTGGTGAGATATCTTGCTGCTTTGCAACTATTTGTTTATGCATTCAAGTGCTTAAAAGATGATATGATTTGTAGATGGCACATGCTTAAAATGCTGCTTTGTAGTAAAGTGCTGATTGTCTGGTAGGATTGCATTTCATTACAAATAGCAGAGTTTAAAACAGAATTTGTATTCAGTGAGTATTTGTTGAGCTTTGTGGTTGTTTCTTCATTAGTGACTCTTTACAACTTGTCTTCATTCTGATTAATTTGTACTGTGCACTTATGCATTAGCATTCTCCTGAGGGTCTGTGAGTATTTGGCTTTACACAGGAATCAATTCTAGATTAGTAAGCAGGGTGAAAACTGACAGTTCTCCAAAAAATCTAGTGTGTTGAATAAAAACATGCACACTGCACTTTTCTATTAAAATTCTGTGGTTTTTCATCTCTTTATAGTTGCAAAAGAAAATGTATATTCAAGGTAGAAGAGTTTATTGACACAGAAGTGACATGCACCTTCTTTGATGATTTACGGCAGTCAAAGTTAGCACTGAGCACGTGTAAAACAAACCTCACAAATTCTTGGACAGGAACTGCTAGTCATGGTCAAAGTCATCAAAATATCTGGGGCACCTTTCCCTCACCTGAAACTGCCTGTTTCCAAAGGGACTTTCAGTAATCTGAAAGTTTTCAGACTTGAGCATTTTGATCCATGTGGGTGATGAGTGAAATTATGGAAAAACATCCTGACTACAGGTCTGTGTCATGTACCAAAGGATTCATTGCATTCCTCTCTCTCAAATGATTTAAAGCAGTGCCCTGTTATGTAGCAATACTGGTATGAAAGGCCTTAGGGTCAGTAAGAGTGATGAGATACTGAAACCTGTGCAATAGAGTTGTTACTTACTGTTAAAAAGTAAGAGGATAATGTGATAACAAAGCAAGAACTGGCTGGTACCTTAAAGTAGGCCCTGAATGTCACCACGTGTTATTGGTTGGTAGTGATAGTGCGATAATGCCTTTAGCAACACCTCGCTTAGTGAAGAGCCATGCACAAAGACCCAGGAATGCACCACACATACACATCAGCTGTGATGGAAATCAGTGGAATCCAGGCACTAAATACTACAGATCATGATGGAACTATCAGAGAGCTCTAGTGACTGTGCCTTGTGGTAAGTACATAGAATATTTTTAACTGGAAAGAGCCCTGCACCTTAATTTAGTTTGTAATGAGCACTGCACTGAGTTGCTGCAGGTTTTTTTGGCTGAGAAAATGTGCCTTTTAAATGAAAGTAGTGTATCTGTAGGTCTAGCTGTAAATGCGGTTTTTATCTAAGTGAGATTTCCTGCTCTTGAAGTTAGAGCTTTTCTCTGGTAATTTGCGAAGGAAGCCCAAGCTGTGTTTAAGAACCTGAAGCTAAAGGAATGCAGTGCAACTGATCACATTACAGTGACATTATAGAATACCTGCTGATACAAAAACGTCCTGTAAAAGGCACATTTTCTCATATGTTGCTGTTCTCACACACTTTGTTCTCTGCATTAGCTATCAGTGTTGTTAGCATGCAAAGGAAAAGAGTAGGAACCCTATTTTAAGATTACAGCCTTACTGAGCTGCAAGCCAGTGACAAGACCTGGATGAAGGAACACTTTCCACACAGAATTTATGGCATGTTTTTGGGAGGGCAATGCAATCACAATATGTCTGGTTTTAACACTGCTCACTGGCTTCAAAGGATTCAGGTACTATAAACCTGTGTTTTTCCACTGTACTCATGCTCTCCTATAAATTACCATCTCAGTGCAGGCTTTCAAATATCAGCAATATCATTATTCAAGTGGCAGGGGGATGGGAAATCTCAAACCCGTGATAGCAGAATAATAACAATGGACCCCCTAAAGGAGAGACTTTATTTTCATCAAAAGCTGTTTATGCATTTCTGTAATCTTGGCTTCAGGGCAAAAAGCCTGTCATGTATCACTATAGTGAGACTTAGAGAAAATTGACCCATTAGTTACTTTTAACGTAGAAAGAGGGCAATCTAATAATATCAGATTGGGCTGGTATCTAGTTAGGAATACTAAATGCCATCCCAGGTCTACTTTTTTTTTTTTTAATAGTTATAATGTCATAATAATGTGTGCAGGTTTTTTGTCTTTCCTGCTTGATGAAACATTCTCCAGCAGAACAAATTATGCCTTTTTTGAAGTCAAGGACTTCTACAGTGGTTATTCTTCAGGGTATGCAGAATAACAGAGTACCACAATAAAAGTGGAAGTACATTTATAACCAAAGTAATAACCCACCCTGAAATACAGAAAAGATTCATTTTTTCATAAGAATAAAACAATTTGCAGTCATGGGGTGTCAAAAGAGGGAACTGCAGCTCATTCTGTGAAACCTCCCACGAGCTTGTCAGTGTGTCTGTGCTGTGATTGCTGCTCCAGCACTACAGAGCAGACTCTGCTTGTTTTGAGTATTTCTTTGACAGAACAACTTCTTTTACAGTTGTTCATGAACAGCTTTCCTGATGGACAGGTGTTAACTCTGCAGATATCCTGTCCTCTGATACTGCCTTGGAACTCTCTTTGTTCTTCCTGTGTGGGGATTCTGTTCCCTCTGACTGTATGAAATAAATACTTGTAGTTCAAAGTAAATTTAAATGTTTTATCTGTTCATCACCATTGTTTCCTTCATACACACAGGTCTAACACAAGCTTAATACAAGCTTCATGCAGATATCAAAGCATACAAAACTGCAAGGAGCTGTGTCTTACTGATGTAACAGGTTTGAAAATTGAGATGTGGGGAAAGCAGACTGAGAAACAAAACCTGAATAATTCAGGGCAGCTTCATTCTGCGTTCTCAGGCAAATTGTACACAGTTAGAGGCCAAAATATCTTTCAAATTTGGAGAATCACAGACTCATGGAAATGTTTGGGTTGAAAGGGACCTTAAAGCTCATCCCATTCCAGCCCTGCCGTGGGCAGGGACAGCTCCCACTGTCCCAGGCTGCTCCCAGCCCCAGTGTCCAAGCTGCCCTTGGGCACTGCCAGGGATCCAGGGGCAGCCACAGCTTCTCTGGGCACCCTGTGCCAGGGCCTGCCCGCCCTCCCAGGGAACAATTCCTGCCCAAGATCCCATCTAGCCCTGCCCTCGGGCACTGGGAAGCCATTCCTTGTGTCCTCTCCCTCCAGCCCTTGCCCCCAGGCCCTCTGCAGCTCTCCTGGAGCCCCTTTAGGCACTGGAAGGGGCTCTGAGCTCTCCCTGGAGCTTCCTCTTCTCCAGGGTAAGGGGAAAGCTATTCCACTTGAATTTTACCTCCCTAACATTAAATATAATGAACACAAGTTCTAAAGGAATGAAAACTGGGCCATGAGTAAGGTGATCTTTAATTAAAGCTTGGCAAAGAATTTTTCCCAAGATGCATATCTGAAATAAATATTAATTAAAACTCCAAATAATTTTGGTGCTGTAAGCTTCGATGAATGAAACATACCTTGAAAGTACTGGAGATTAATTAAGTATTGCAATTTCTTTTCCCTCTTAAAACATTTTTTATACCTGACTGTGGGATCTTTGCTGCTCTTGGATGAATTATTAAGTTCCTACAAAGAGCCTATAAAATTTCATTTGCTTTTCTTCCCCATTTAATGCTGTTTAACAGGACTTCATGTTACTTCATAGTTTATTCTACCCTTCCTTCCACTGTCAGGAAGCAATGGCATAACCCAGTAGTCCTTTTAGAATCACACACTGTTGATGACAATAGTTATGATTTTATTAAAAGCCTGGGAAAGAAACAAGGCAGGACTTTGATACAGCCATGGTGGCTCTGTACTAAGGCCGCAGATACTCGACATTAACTGTGATTACCACAAAATCTGATTGGGTAAATGAGCTGTTGTAGGAAACTCAGACTTCACTTGTTAAGTATGTAAGCAGAAGTCAATTCTTTTCAATTGCTATATATTATTCATAAACACTATATGCAATTTAAGCTACATGAATGCAATTTAATTAGACAAGTAATTTATTTCAGCTCTCTGCTTTCTAGTGGTTTTTTTACAGCCTCTGAAATCTAGCTTGTTTTATCTAGCCTGCCAGTTAAATACCTGTATTCAAACCATTTTACCATCTGGAGTCTTCAGAAGGTTCCTTTATGCAGTGAGAAAATTTGTGCTATAATACCCACTTAGCAGATGAATAACAAAAGAGGTGGTGGATGTCATTACCTGCCTGGTGCCATGCAGCACAGTAGTGGAAAGATCACGGATCAGCCTGAAAATCTGTAATTGCCACTTCTGGCCTCTCACAGCCATTGCCCTGGGCTGTGTCAGCAT
Source organism: Picathartes gymnocephalus (assembly GCA_013390045.1). Classification (NCBI taxonomy): domain Eukaryota; kingdom Metazoa; phylum Chordata; class Aves; order Passeriformes; family Picathartidae; genus Picathartes; species Picathartes gymnocephalus. Next base: position 76,550 of record WEKY01045712.1, on the reverse strand, counting down.
CTCCAGCAGCCTTTGTGACTGAGAGCCTGAACGGGGGCTCTGATCCCACTGCGGGGTGTGTTCTGCCAAAGGTCAGTGAGCTCTCCCCTTCCAGGGAAAAGGTATTTTGGTGTTTTGCAATGAAGTGGCAAACACGGAAATGTATTTTGGCAGTGTTTCTGATGAGCACTGATTCTGTGGTTTTTTGCAAAGGTTAGAAGCTGACCAGCCTGAGACTAAACCTCTCCATGAACATAAATAGAGCCTGCAGCTACAGCGCTTTCCTAATTTACTTAGTAAGCACTCTGCTAGGAATTAATTAGTTACGGAGACACACAGGCAGAAAATACTTGGGGGAAGGCATGAGACTCTGGAGGTTGAAAGTGCAGTGGTGAGTCATGGTCGTGTTTCTGGGGCAGGCCAGGCTGTCACTTCTGTTTGCCCTTGTGTGCCACAGCCATAACAGCTTCTGGGACTGCAGGGAAAGGGAAATAAAAAGTAGATTTGGGTCCTCACGGACAGTCCAAGGGCAGGGGGAAATAGGCAGGAAAATAATATAGGAAGCACTGGTGGATTCCCATGAAGAAAAAGTGTGCACTATTAAAGATAAACTGGTCACATGCTTTCTGTTAATTAAATTAGCAACAGGAGGCTATATGGGGAGAGCTGCTTTTTCTATATTAGAAAAATAAGGACAAAGCTGCTGTATTGAGCAAGCTGCTGATTAATTGCTGTGAAGAAGCCGTATTTTACAGGAGTTGTCTGCCTTCTGAAATATATTAACTGGCTCCTAAGTAATAAATTGGCACACATTCCTTGTGTATTGCTGATCTGGTGATGCTGCTCCCCTGCAAGGAATTAAACAGAGGCCTCGTTAGGGAAAGCTTTACTGTAGACATCAGTGACACCAACATGTGTGCATAGCTCCAGAAGACAGAGTATATTTCTTCTGTCTTTATCTTGAATATTTGGCTGTAACACAGTTGTTTTACACTTCATTTTTGCTGTATCGTGAAATGGAAATACTTCTGAAGAGACAGGAAAACAGAGTGTCATGGGATCATTTCCCTATTCAAAAACTATTTCTACACTATTCCTGAAGTATGGGAGAACAAAAACTGCTTGCTTTTATACCCTTGATCCAAGCATGCTTCAATCCATTCCTTTTTATTTCTACCTGATAATGCAAGGAAATATCTACCTATCTGCTCCCAGTCTTGCACGTGGATGAAATATATGCCGATACATTATTGCATCCACCAGCAGAAATAGTTTTAAATTAATTCTAAGAGAAAGTTTACTGTGTCTCCTGTTCCACTGAGTTGGTAGTATGACTAATTGGCAAGGATTCTTAAGGCTTGGAACAATGAATGTTTTCTGTCACTCAGAAATAATTACTGGATGCTGAGAGTAAGACTCACAAATAGCAGGGACTAGAGGGGAAGTACTAGAAAGAAAGTTCTCAAAGCCACATTTAGATGCTATTTCACTCTTGTGCTGTGCTCTGCTAGTTTGTATAGTTTCAGCCACAGAACTTGTGAGTGGAACCTTGGATTTCCCTCTTAAAAAAATTCCACTGACGTTTCTTTGTTAATTAGTTGGGTGATTTGGGAAGAAAACTCTTGGTCAGTCAGGTTAGGCTGGCAAGGACTGCTAATGTGAGAAATTCAGCTTTTCTCTCGGGAAAGCATGAACCAGAAATCTGAGGTTTGTGTTAACAACTCCTCCTGATTGTTTACATTCTCTCGGAAACTTCTTTTAGCCTACATTCAAAAAAAAAAAGAAAAAAGAGGTAGAAATAATGAAGTCTACTTGGTGATGTTGAGAGAGACGAGAGGTGTCATCCTTATATGTCTGGCACAATAGAGAATGCAAATAATTTGGATTCCTCCTGCCTTAGACACATTCCAATTTTCAGACTGGAAAGCGATTCCTGATGATTTTAGATGAGGTTTTGGCCTCTTGATTTGCAAAAAAAAAAAAAAAAAAAAAAACCAAATCAGACTAATTATTTTGTTTGGTTTTCTGGCTGTAACCTATGAGTCTATTACTTCATTAATCAATGTATCTCTCTATATATTTAAATTGGATGGGTTCATTTTGTTTAAATGATTCTACACTGGCAGCATCATCTCTGAGGCTGTTTCCATGACTGACAGGGAGCAGAAAAGCTAATAGAGCGGAAGGAAAAGGGCAGCTTTCATACACTGCTGCATTGCTGTGGTGAGAAACGTCAGCAGATGCTGTGCCTTGAGCATTTCTGCTGTAAATTCTAGCTCACATTTTTCTGCTTTGGGGAGTTTTGGGTGCTTGGCCTATAAAGAGGGAACACTGACATCAGCTTTTAGCTACAGGAGAAAGATGTTTAAATGTTAATAGATACTGAACTCTGGTACAGTAAATTAAATTAAATGGGCCTTTTTGGTTTTAGAAATGCCTTCTGAAGGTGAACATTCTAGCTCATCTCGTGGGATCTGCTTATGGGTGTAGCTATGTAACAATGGCCAAAGAAAAAGTAAATTATTAGGTCCATCAGCAGAGCCAGTTGTGTCTCTCAGCAACTGATCATGTTGATGACTAGTTTTGGCAGACTGGTAGAAATTTTGGAAATCTCTTGAGCAGTAGCACAAAATTATTCTCCAGGGTTGTTTTAATTTATTTTTTCTGTCATACTAGTGGTCTGATTAGGTTACTAAATCACCTTTATTGCAAAGAAAACATGAGTTTTGTGTTCTATGTCACACAACTTTGCTAAGATCCAAAAAAAAGGCACCAAAAATCAAAACTATCAAAATAACACTTCATTTTAGTGCATAACAGTTGTTAATCAAGATAATTGTTGTCACCTAATGAAAATGGCTCATATATTCTTTTCAATCATTTTAAACACAGATGAGTTTTAAAGGCAACATTTCCCTTGGGCATAAAGATATCTCTTAGCATAATATAATCTAAATTTAATGTGATAATTGAGAGTTCTGTGTGGTATTGCAGTTTAGTAATAATATTATCACTCATTACAGATAATGATTTAAATTAACACCGAGGCAACGAAGCAGATACATTGTCGATACTAAAAGACTCCTAAATATCTATTAACCTGTTGGGAATGATGGAATACAAAGGTATTTTGCAAGGAAAAACTCTGTGTTACGAGTACTGACTTTAAGAAAACAAAAGGGAGCAATGTAATTTAAGAGTTTAAAATAAGGACTGATTTTCCAGAGTTTTGATTATACAGAAAATGATAGTTTGAGAATCAAAGCTCAGGCTTTGAAGGTAAAATGAAAATATCTGAAAATGTTAGGCCAGTGAAGTCTCACACATCACAGACAGCTCCAATCTTTGTTTAAATGAATTCAGTTTAGTAGAATAAAGGTTGTGTAAAAGTGAATTCCTGACCACTACCAAATACCCACAACCTTGAGAAGAACCTGAGGGCTTTTTCTGTTACATGCTGTGATTATGTCTTGGGTAAAATATCTTAAAGATCCTAAACTTCTCTGAGCAAGAAGGGCATAACCCTTGAGTTCTTTAGCAGAAATAACACAATACTGTATCTTTCCCTTCAATCTAAAGGAAACACCCAGCGTAATTCTCAGAGTTCCTGCAGTTAAGCCTGCCTTAGCCTCCAGCCAGCAAAATGCGTGATTCTGAGGTTCTTGCCTATTTCCCTGCATTGCTGTGGGTCATGCACAAGCCTTTGGGAGTGGGGGTACATCTACACATGCAAATTTACTAGAATTAGGTTAGAAGCTGCCTGGGCTCCAGCAGGGATGTTCTGTCGCCCTTGTGCTTCAGCTCCCTGCTACCAATTATTGCAGCCTGGGCTGGGTCAATAGAATGGAATGCTGAGCTGAATCAGTGCTCACACACCAGCGTTAAACTTGTAAACTAAATCAATTCTATAGCAATCACGCTGGTACAGTGCTAACGGGAAGTTAAGGTCTTTAATATAGGCTTAGAACGAGACATTTTTTAACAGTGCCAGGAGAAATACTAAATAATAAAGTAAATAGGATTGCAATATATATTGTAGAACTGTCAACCAGCAAACAAGATAAATTCAAATACCTTTCATCTTGCCTGGATGAATGTTTTCAATCTTGCTGTAAAGGTATGTAGCTCAAACTGAGGATAAGCATGAATCATACTCTATCATAACAACTATATTACAGTTTAATATAACAGAGTGTTTTGTTTTTGTTTAATTTTAATGAAGTTACGGAGTGGCACCCAATTGTAAGATCTGAGTGTGAGAGCTTTTTGAATGATCGAAAAATACTATGATAACTTATGAAGAATTAGGTTTGCAATCCTCATAACACTACTTTCTGAAACAAAAAAAAAATTACACAAGAAATCAAGAGAGAAGTATTTTCTTAATTATATCATTAGAGACCTTCGATATTTACCTTGATGAGTTTCAAGAATTTACATAATTAGTTTATTGATTGGGGATGGATTTTACTGAAGACAATCCATTGTTACGAAATAACATAGAGATATTTTTCAAAGTCACAACATTAATGTGTTCTGTTAATCTGATCCCGGTAGGTGGATTTTTGCATGAAGCATCTCAGACTTTGGAAATTAGAGTGTCAAGACTTTTTACTGATTGCCATCTGGAAGACTGAATGTTTACTGTATTTTGTAATCACTACGTTTAGTTCCCATGGTTTTGGAATAGTGATTCTGGAATAAAGCACAATTTCTGCTCCTTAGTAGTAATAAAGGAAGATTTAGAGTTCTTTGGAATAAGTAGACAGGTCATACAGGATTTTCTCATTCTTTTACTACTGATTTTAAGATCCCATATTGTGAAATAAGTAGCTCAAAATAGAGTTCAAGGAAGAGTGAGGAATATGAGATAGAAGATTTTGGGGAGAAAAATACTTGACTTGTTTGAATTGTTAAAAACATAACATGCAAGGTTACAATGGCAGAAGCCATGTTGGTCACAGCTTTTGTGTCTGATTTCCAAAAAAATTCACCTGCCATTTGGGAAAAGAGCGGGACACGGAGATGTTTTCATGATCTTATTACAAGGGCCAAGTAGAAGAAAGTAGGAAAGGACAAAGGCCACAACAGGGAAGATTAAGGGAGAAAAAAAGAGAAACTACTGTCATGCAGGTTGTGGTGCTTGAAGTGTGGCTTCAAAAGTGTTGGTGAGAAGTGCAAAAAAAAATTGTTGGTCTTGGTAAATTGGTCTTGCAATGCCTCGTTTCTTGTAGAACATGAAGTTAAAAGTCTCTCACTCTGATAGACTGCAGAAATGAGTTTTTTTGTGAAGATCCAGTTATTGGATAGTGGTTCTAGTGAATCAGAGAACTGGAACAAGCCTGAAAGGCAAATCAGGTGGAACTAATACCAACCATCAGCATGGAGTGCTGATAAAATAATAGGAGATAAGAAAGGACATTCCTTGTGGAAAGTTTTCTGTAATTTTGCAGCTTCCTAAAAGAAAGCAAATCCTGTCTAGTGAGATACACACAAAGAAATATCTCCTCTATATAAAATAAACTCTTTTTTTGTGAATAGACAGAAATTTGAATAAACAGATGCTGATGAATGCTTGGGAAACAGCAAGAAAGTAATCATCTGTGGAGTTTTGGTTTTGTTGTATCCAGAAGGGGCTTGGAAGGGCGTTTGGTCTAAACATAAAACTAAAAAGGGATACCATTTTTTTCACCACAGAAGCAGGAAAGTGATAGTACAAATTATCTTATGCTTCCAGACAAAGCCCCAAGGGCGAGCGTAGATCTGCATCACAGGAGGTCAGAACAGAGTTCCATCCACACCACTGCACCTTCTGAGAGGACAAGGACTGCTGGTTGGAGAGAGACAAGAAAAGAGGCAGCACGTGGAGCAGGCCCTCCGAGTTCTGTGGCATTTCTTACATTATTTGAGCCCGACCATTAAGGCTGCAATAGCCTGCACACTGAGGCAGGGTGCTGGTTGGGCCCAGCCTGACCCGTGCTGGCACACAGCAATATTCCTGTGGAGCTCCAGAAGGGCTGCGTGATCTTTCACTGGGGTGAAGAGGGATCTCTGCTGGATTGCCGCAGGGAAGGAGCCGGACAGGACTGCTGCTGCAAGGCTGTTGAGAGGAGATGAGCAACATTGCCCTGCCACAGCCCAGGCATTGTCATTGGAAAGCCAGCAATGCACCACCACAGAAAGCAGAGTGCTTAGGATTAGGTCTGCATGTTCTAAGGGGGAGCAGGAGGCTTTAATAACACTCATAACTACTGGAGCTGAGGGCAAGAGAACAAATAAGGTCATCTTTGGGTTGGTGCAGTTTTCCACCAAACATTTTTCAGAGATCACAGGGCAACATTGCTGAGGGAAGAGTTTAAAAACTAATGGCATAGAGCTTGATAGTCAATAATAACGTAAGATGTCTTTTTTTTTAGTTGCATAGTGATGAATGTAATAAAGTTTATTTCCTGCCATAATTTGTTATAACAGATTGTGGTGGAGTATAGGAATACAGCAAACTGAGCATCATATATTAATTCAATTTAGGCAGCAGACTGCTGCACCCTAACAGAGTACAGAGGGTCTCTTTTCTCTATGGCTGCCAAAATGCAGCTAAAGGAATTTTTCCTCACCATAAGAGCTGCTGCTGCAGACCAATACTTTTGAATACCCCCAGCCACAGGGGTGTCTGGGGCATCCCTGTGTGCACACCTGGCTGCAGTTTACTACAAGATGCACTAATGCTCAGAAAGGTACCATGAAGGTGACCAGGTCTGCACTCCTCTGCTTCTCGTTTTGATGTGCTCAAAACCATTTTCCAAACATTGGGATCATGCTTTTGTAATTCCTACCATCAATTCCAGAGGTTCAGCCAGTCCTGGGGAGCCACAGGCTGAGAGGAATAGAGTAGAGTTCTGGCTTTGTTGCTGCTCTAAAAGAAATAACAGTGCAGGACCCTTAAAGCTTCATCCTGATTCACAGGATGTCTTTGCTCAAGTGTGTTCCAGGGATTTCATCACCAATTTTCTACAGAAGCAACTCTTGACTCTGAAAGGAATAAGGTAATAATTTCCTATAGTAATGAAGAAAATAAAAAGACTTTCTTCAAGCTTATCTTAGTAATAAGTGATATTGAGAAAAGCTGTGTCAGTTTAAATCAAAATGAGTGTCCGTTCTGGCTCTGTGCAGGTTCTGAGATAATGCACAGTCTCACAGAAATGTCCATTCTATAACACTGCTTCAACCAAAAGTTAGTCTTTATCTGTCACAGTGCTGAATGCCCCTGAGCTGTCTTAACTTGCAGGAATCCCCTGTGCTGATGGATCAAATTTCAGGCTCTTCTCACCTCTTTTATCATGTAGAAAAGCTCCCACCAAACTGATAATCTAGGCATTGCTCTTTAGTACTTCTAAATATTTAATTTGTTGTTGATTCTGCCTTTTTTTCTGCCTTATCCCAGTTGACTCTGTAAGTAAAGGCTGGCAAGATCTGGCTCAGTTATTCTGTAATTACAAGGCTTTAAATCTCTTTTTCTTTGAATTTTACTGAGACAAAACAAATACTCATTGACGTCAGCAGGAGCTGATAGGAATAAGGAAGGAGTGAAAACAGCACAGTTCTGCAGCTGCAGCTCTCCAGCCAGAAGATGTATCACTTAATAGGTACCTTCAGCAGCCAAGGGAGGACTCACAGTTTGCCTGTAGCATCACTTTTTATTCCTTTGACATTTTTCCTCATCTTGGGTCTGGTTTTAGTCTTGCTGCCATGGCAACATACAGAGAGGCTGAAAGGTACTCCAGAGAAAAGGTCTCTCCTCGCTGACAGGCAGCAGAAGGGAATAGAGGCCATTGCTGCTGTTTGCAGCTGCAAATAGCAGTGGAGGGATCAAAGGGATATAAGAAGTAGTTTCTGTTTGCACGTGTGCAGGCAGAACCATTGGTGCAAAAGCTCAGTGAGACGGGGCATGAACAGTGGAGCTGGATAAAATCATTGCTGCTTTCAGGTGGCTTTTAGCAGGACAGCACACGGCATGATGTGACATGACATGGAAACAGACTTCATGATCCTAGTTATTTTACTACTCCTGTAGGAAGAATACTCCAGTCAGCTCAGAATCATTGCTAGTGATACTAAATTTTTGCATTTTGATTGTATCCATGTTTCCTCCATGCCCGTGTAGGCGTTTATAAAAATTGGGCCCCGCATACCCTGAGTTTCATATGTCTTCTTACATACGCTCAGTGCTCAATTTCTGCATCTTAAGAGCTGGCTGCATTCACCACGGGCAGGAATAGAGCCTATTCAAAATCCTGTAAATATTATGCTGCTTTTCCATCTGTCATGCAAGCTGCTGCATACCCTCAGCCTCCAGGAGAACAGAGTCTGGGAGGTCTCTTCAGAATTTATGGTGTAGGTGAGACAGCAGAGTCCAGGCTGCTTGCAGAAGTGGGTTTGCCAGCCTCCCATATACCCAGCTCCCACACAAACAGGTAATTCAAGGATTTTGGCACAGCGGGTAAGTCAATTTAACACTGGAAGCACTTTTCTGCTGGCTATTCTGCTACACAGTGTAAGGGAAATATTCCTGTCACGAATGCAGATCATTCCCATGGAAGAGTGTTGTGCTGAATACAGGTTATTCCATTGCTCTCAAGGGAAATAATCCCTAACAGCAAAGGATGGTTTTGTCCAAATAACTGTGTCTGGTAGGATAATTGTCACTAATCACACAGGAAAACAGTTTTTCTACCAAAGCTTGTACAGAAGGCAGCCTGAGAAAGGGAAGTATTGCAAACTCACTTAAAAAAATAAAAACAAAAAAGCTTTGAAAAAAACCCAGCATGTTTCCCAGTGAAATATTACCCCACAACATCATATTGCATAAACATGAGAGAGACATTTCAAGATTATCAAGGACCAAATATGCCAGCAAAACAACAGGGCTAAATTTTGGCAGATGTCTCTTTTGGGAGTAGAAGGGCAGTTGTTAGCAAAGGAGCCACGTGTGTGTCCTGGCTGTCCAGAGAGCCATGTCCTGTCCCTTCAGTGAGCCCAAGGCACCCCAGCAGGGCTGTGTGGCTGCAAAGGGAGATCTACCTCTGCTCAGTGCTTCCCGTGCCCTGACACCCTGGCAGGGTCTGCAGGGAGCAGAACACCAGGTGTTCCCTCAGAGCTGCCAGCACGTTCAGGAATCCTTGGCTCCTTGAGTTTCTTCCAGACCAGATCTAGACAGACGTAATCCAGAAGACAGACAATGTGTTTTTTCTTTTAGTGAGTGCAGTGTTAGTTTTAAAGGCCATATATACTAAAAACTTGAAAGAAAACTATTCTCCTGGTCTAAGAAGAGCATCTGCAATTAGAATGCAGCTCACAATCCATATTAAAGACAGCATAGCTTTGTAATAGAACACAGCAGTGAGCCTGATAAAAATTATTTTGTTCTATAGCTCTAATGAAAGCTACAGTATTAAAGCTTTGCTTATGTGTGATTTGCTAGAATCAACTGCAGTATGCATCTTTTTTCTTCATTACTCTATAGAAATGATGCTTAAATAATTATTCTTGATATTAGTGTTTGTAATTCTAATGGAGGTAGTTCTGGGCTCATTGAAACCGTGCCTGTTATGAGCAGCAACAGAAGAGAGCTAGCCCTACAATGAAAAATGGGCATGTTTTTAATTCAGATTATTTTTTCATAAATGTGAAGGAGATTTGCCTCATTACCTGTGACACTTGGGTTGCCAAAGTAACCTTGACTAGCCAGCTGATGTTTGCACAGCGCATGGCACTGTCACCATGGAGACCCTGTCCATGTGATTTTCAGGCATGATGCAGTTGCAGGCGTCTCAGAGAGGAATTAATTGCTGGTGAGCAATGCTCGTGCAGACAGCTCTGCCCCGGCACACAGAGCCTGCAGTCAAACACGAGCTGGATTTTTCCTTTTTGTTTTAGCTGCACAGAGAGGACCAGGGCAGGGGTAACAGGAGGGAGCTCTCTGAGCTGTCATAAGGAAGAAACTGAGCTCTCCTGCTGGAAAGTTCATGCTCAGAGTGGGAGGAGTGGTCAGAGAGTGCTGATCTGGGTGAAACCCATGCTTGAATTATGCTATTCATTTACAGAACGTATGTTTGAGTGATTGAAGGCTATGGAATGCTCCTGGTATTCCTTTATCAACTGGGGCTTTTTTTTCTTCCCAGTACCTGCTCTCACTCATTTATGTGCAACCTAGTGATGTCAGGAACATTACACCAGTAGAGCAGGGGCTGAAATCTGTCTGCATATACAGAATATTCAAAATTCTCCTCAAAAAGTAGCTATCATGCTGTTCTTTCCATTCTGACCTCTGATGAACCTCAAAATGGGACTGTGAAGTAGATGTTGGATCTGTTTTGGACAATACCAAACCAAAGACCAAACAAACCTTTTGATAAGAGACATGGTTTTGTTTCTGATGGTTAAGCAGGCTAAGGGGTGCTCCCTCCTTTCTCCCCATACTCTCTGCAGAACAGAAATCAGCCAGCCTCAGCATAAAGTGATTTTGCTGTGACAAAATGCTTCGTTTCACCTCTTTTGAGCTTTATGAATGGGCTGGATGAGGACAGATAATTACAAGGTGCTGTTACTGTTTCAGGCTGCACTGGGATCAGGTGGGGGTACCCGTCAATGAGACACAGTCCAGGCTTCAGAAACTGCCCAAGAGCCAGCATGAGGATGGGTGAGCCAGTAAGTGCAGGAGAACGGTGCAACTGGGTTTGAGGCATGCAGTGACACTGACATTTGGGGAACTGCTCTAAAGAGTAACTGAGCCACCAGCTCTAGAGATGTCTGTGCTGGACACTCCCTTATGTGGAAAAAACCACAAAAAATCACATGGACGTTTAAAAACAATACTGGGCAGAAGAGCTCATAGGAGGGGGTGTGGGCAGAAGGGGCTTGGGTTGGTGGCCAGATGCAGAGAGTAAATATTGCTCCTTTTGTCCTCACTTTAGGTTTGGGGAATCAGCTGAAGGATTAAAGAGAGGAGGGTGTAGCTGGAAAAGCAGGGCTTTGGGGTGATGTGTGCAGCGCAGCTTTGAATTTATGAGGGGATTATTTCATGGCTAGAGGGGAGCAGTCATGACATGCTGGAAGGCTTGGACATTTTCAGTGTGTAAGCAGAGAACAAAAGGTGATTCTTCAAGATGATGTATAAAAATAAACAATGATCTTGAACCTAGAGGTGTGGAACTAATGATGGAAAATTTCAGTTGTAGATCATAACCTAAACTGATGCTCTGCTTCACTGTGCCCATCTGGAATGAGGGATGTTTCCTTCATTTGGATGCTGATAACCTTTTTGACAGTTTGTGATGATACAGTGTTAGAGTGACTGGGGAGTTTTACAGATTACACTGAGATAATTGAATTAATATCACTCCAGGCTTGGATTAAATTTGTAATCTTGGCATAAGATTCTTTAGCCTTTCATACCATGGCCTAATTTATCAAAAAGGGGAGTGAAGGATTCCTTTACTGTAGTAGAAATCTTTCCAAATACCTCAGGGAAACCCTACCATCAGAGGGCCACAAGAAGGGAAAGGACAAAGTCCTCTGCCACCATCTGATAAACCTCACCCTGCCTCGTGCAGCTAGAGAATATCCACTCTTCTCTTGCACCAGTGCCTTTCAATGCCTTTTTTTTCTGAAGTAAATGTAGAACTTCACTAAAAAAACAAATCAATAAAATTAATCACATTACTGAGCTAAATAGCTTCATGGAGGATGATGAAAGCATTGTGTTGTGACATTTCCACTAGGAAGCTTTTCCATGGCATGTCACCTTCATTGTTTCTCCCTCCTAAATGGTCACATGACTGATGTGGGCCTGAAGCCCCCGGTGTTTTATGCTGGCAGAGTGAGTGGCTTCACGTTCCAGCTTCCCAGTCTCTTTTATTTTACTCCTGAGACCGGTTCCTTGTAAGAGCCAAATACAGAAATGGATCATTATATTTTAAATAATATTCAAAGGCTTGAAAATAGCATCCGTTTCTTAGGCAGGCTGCATTTCTCGTTAACGCTGTGAAATGGTGCAACAGATAATCAGTAGTACATTTTCCATTTAAATTTCCCTGTATTTATAAAGCAGTAGACTGCTCTTGCTAAGTTCTAACAGCAAAATGAAGTTCCAGAGCCAACTGAATGTCAGCAAGAATTTATGAATACCTCAGTAGAGATTACTGTTGGTTCTTGATTTTGAGTGCAAGCAGCCAACAAATTCGTTTGGTAGTAAAATGGGTAAATGGAGGCTTGACTATAGCAACACAAAGTTGGAGCATAGTTGTTTGTTTCAGGCCTGTATTATTTATAGAAGATGAGACTTGCACCCAGGAAGGTGTTCCTATTCAGGAACTTTCCAAAGGAAAAGGAACCAGGACAGCAGAGGTGGAGACCTGAAATGAATGACTTAAGATGAAAAGCCGGACAAGAAGTCTGTCCCAGTTACTGATTCCACCTGGGGAAAGCATAGTGCTGAAAACAAACAGGAAAAATCCAAGGAGAACATAGGGGGAAAAGTAGAATTAAGGCAGGTATACAGTATGTATTTCAGGGAAAACAGCGTCTTTCAGTTGATTTTAAATGGTCTGTTTTTACACCCTAACATCAAAAGCTGTGGAAAAGCAGTGTAATCAGAAGCTGGCTGCAAATATCCAAATACAGTACCAGCATGTTATATTGTTCTTTTTGGAATACACCTTGGTTTTCATTGTTTTAGCATTGCAGATACTGTTTGAAGTAAAAATTGTGTAGCACCTGCTATTTCTCATTTCAAAATGAAAATCCTTTTTGTCTGGTCTGGGTGGTTACAGGTAATAACATGCTTAATTTTGAGGTTTTTTAACCTATATTTCTCAAAGAGAAGTGTATTGCAAATTAGTCAGAAGTGTTGACAGAGACTTCATTAAACTTCTCAAAGTCATTTGTGGATTTGTTGTGATTCCTTAATGCTGGTTTCTTACTTGTGGTAGTAGTGCTTCACTACTAGTACTCTGCTATTATTAGTACTTTACTATGTAGAAGGAAGAAACTGAGATAATTATTACTCTCTTTTTTCTGTGGAAGCTTGTATTTTATTTTAAAGGAAAATTGCTATCAGCTCACTAAAGACAGAATGACTACAGTAAAATCATACCATGTTCTCAGTGCATGCACAGGTGCTGTGTTCAGTAGTGGAAGATAGTTTATGACTGTTATTGTAGAGGATTCACTTTTGCTTTTAATGAAATAAAAACTTTGCAAATCATTAACTGAAGAAAAAAGGCAATATGGGGTGGTTTGAGAGATGCTATGTTAATTCAGTGTATCGTTGCTGCCAAATCCACTAATGTGTGGGGATAGTTCTGATTCCATTGCAGAGCTTTGATACAAATTGTGTCAATCTGGGGTCTCACAAGGCTAAAAGCTGTAGCTTGTCATTAGTTCAGGCATAGACCCTCTCAGGGCTGAGCCACACTGAAAGCAAACACAGGACAACAGAGTTTGTCCCTTAATCCAGTGGAAACTTCATATCAATAAACACCCTTTTGCAGTGTTTCCAGTCCAAGAGCCCTCTGATGATGATACTGCACAAGAATAATTTCAATTAACTCATCCACATAAACAAAAGTAAAATCCATTTTGAGCTTTGAGCTGACAAATGCAAATAGCAACCAATATGGAGTAATTGGTGAAAAGGGATTTAGGGGCAGAATGCTGTGAATAGAGGGGAACCCTGGTGAGTCTTGCTGCTGGAAGAGGTGTTTATTTTGAATCAAACTTCAACCACTTCAGGGAACCTCCAGTAAATTCCAGAATTTCTGCATGCTTCCCTGTACTACCAATTAAGCCTGGGTCTGGCTTTAACCAAATGCAGACAGATGCACTGGCCTCATTAGGAATATGCAAACACTGAGGCATAAACTCACAGAAGCTCCTCCCTCTATAAAAGGCACAGAAAAAAGTAAACACTTCCATATAGTCTGTGCAGAACAGCATAACCATACTTGCACAGCAAAGAAGGTTTTTAATCCTCTCTGTCCCCTATAGGAGAAGAGGGAATGGTTATAATAGGCACCTTGGGAAACAAGTAGCTGCAGTCTTGGTTGAACAAGTGGACTGTTAGCAGCCCTAAACATTAAAATTACTCATTTCTAAAATAGCTCATGGTCTCTTAAGTCAGACATCGTGTGGTGAATGGCATTGCACTAGGACGGAATTAGTCTGACTGGGTAGGTAAGTTGCAAATACCACTAAAAGGCACAGATGTTTTATCAGCTCTCCAAATTCTTTCCAATGTTTTTTATATATTTTAATAGCTCCATCTGGATTCCACAGCCAGTATTATTGTTATAAGTTTTATTATTCCCTCTGCCTCTGCCTGCTGTTTGCATTTGCAAGTTACTTACAAGTGTCTTGGAAACAACTCCTGAACCTTTCTCCAGGCGCTTAAATTTGATACTGTGTATGTGAAAAAAGCAGGGAAAGCACATTTTCTCAAATTTGCCTTGCTGAATATGATATGGTGCAAATTAAAATAAATGTTGCATACCCTGCTTTCAACATGATGTTCTGGTTATAAATTTCAGTGGATGGGCAAGTGTGTTTGCTGATTTCTCCAATTCTGTTACTTATGCTGTGCTGTAACCTCCTAAAAGCTTGATTTGGTTAATAACAGCCATAAAATATTATACAGCTGCTGCTTCTCCAGCATCTTTGTTGGATATTCTTAAAGGAGTATTACCCATAGTGCAGAACTAGTCTGACAGGATAGTTGGGTGTTGTTTATGCTCTAAGATAGCTTTATAAAAGGTATTGTGACTTTGTGGACTACATGTAGAGGTCAGCCTGCTATCCAGTGGGATTCATAAGATTGGTTTTTCCGAGGTTAATATACAATAATTAAAAAGACGTTGTGTTTGCTGTGCAATTTTTCTTTTGTTCTAATAGAATTTTTCTTAAATCTGGTATTTAGTAATTGAGGGAACACCTCTGCAAAATTCAAGGAATAATACTGAGTTCACTGCAGTCGGCTTCCCAAGTAAGGCCAGCAGATGGGAATGATATTTTGTGTTGTGCCCAGCATCCATTAAATTTAATTGGAAGTTGAATGCTGTATAATCTGTAAAAATCACATACCTCCTTCTGTGTTAGACATTCAGGGACTATTTTGGGGGCTTGAACCCCAATTCAGGCTTTTAAATATACTGTGGGAACCATCAGGTCCCAGCTCAGCATTTTCTTTCAAATTTATATGCCGTTATTCTTAAAATATTCAATACAACTATGTCACAGGTGCTAAATCCTATTAACATAAAACTCATTTTTGTCTCGACCAACCCTGTTATGGTGGCAAAGAGCAGAGTGATGAGGGTATGGAGCAGCCTTTATGTGCACATTTTCAGTTCCTGAAGTTTCCCGCTGTGACAGTGAGGAAACTCTTGACATCTTCCAATTTTCAGTGATTCATAGAACCATAGATTAGAAGAGACCTTAAAGCCCATCTCATTCCAGCCCCCTGCCATGGGCAGGGGCACCTCCCACTGTGCCAGGCTGCTCCAAGCCCCAGTGTCTAAGCTGCCCTTGGGCACTGCCAGGGATCCAGGGGCAGCCACCGCTTCTCTGGGCACCCTGTGCCAGGGTCTCAGCAGTGGTCTGGGTGCTGCACATTGCACATTCAGTGCAACACACACACACAAATTCATTTCATCAACAGTGAGCTCTCCTGAGCTGTGAAGCTTCACACATCTAAATAAGCTTCTCTCCAGTGCACTTGTAAGAAGTGGTTCTTGTGCCTTTCTCACATGCACTAATTGCAGGCAGTTGTTAAACAGATGGTCTTGGTGGTATCAGTAGGACGGCACTTATTTAACTTTCCTTTTTTTTTTTCTTTAAAGGGGAAAAAAAGTGAGAAAAAGAAGGAAATAAATGTTTGCTTAGGCAGCAAGACCCACAGTATTGCATTAATCCCAGCCATAGCCTGGACACAGCATTTCGTCTGTGGTAACCCATAAGAAATTGAAAAATATCATAGGTCAATTAGAAAAATATTTCATACTTTCAGTGAAAGTAAGATGTCTTGATAAATATTCTGCAAAGACAAAATGCAATGAACGACCTTTTAGTATTACCTCCCTGAGCCTGTATTTCTCCCTGCACCTCAGCTATCCATCACTTCGGTTCTGCATTAACATTAAGGATGTGTTAAGCTGTTCAGAGGTTGTCCTCAGGACTCACATCCCATTTTGGCAAACTATGCAAAAGCCAGGCCTTACAAATTCTCTAAAAAAAATGTTTAATTATCAGTCTTTTCTCAAGCAGCTCTTTGAGTGACCTTGCACATAGCCTTAAACATACTGCTGGTTTTGGAAGGAGGGATTCAGGGTTCTCCTAGGGTGGGACTGAAAATTATCAATAGTGATCTTTCTTTCAGGTGAAGGAGGCCATGCAGAGAATCCATGACCGAGGAAATATAGGAAAACTCATTCTGGATGTGGAGAAAGCACCCACTCCCCTGGTGAGTGCAAGCACTACAGACATGATGTACAGCCTGGCAGTGACTTCGGGACACATGTCCCTTGCAATGCTTTTTCTTCCAAATCCATAGCACCCAGATACCACCAGTAACCATAATTTCTGGAAATTCCTAAATTTCTGTGTTTAACCCAAGTGAAATGTACTTCCTGAAGTGTCTGCTGTTACTTCTCTATACTGAATGACTATCTGCTTCTCCAAAAATGTGCCAGCAAGTGCTGGATTGGGGTAAAACTGGCTTTCTGTCCTTGTGATGGAAAACAAACAGACATTTCTCACACTAAAAAGTTCCGGTATTAAGAAGTGGATTGAACAGGAAAAAAACCCAGTCAATATTACCTTAGTGTGGAAACATAAAAGTGGTTTTTTCCTGTACTAAAGTTAGAGTATACTTTTGGTAGGAGTTTAGTTTACTGTTTTTTCTAATATATGATGTATAGTATGTAAATATTTCTAGAAGTATCCTGCAGGAAGATTGTAGTGATGGAGCTCCTGTCCACTGGATTTGGAGCACTTAGGATGGTACAGAAACCTTCCAGAGAGCAGTGGTAAATGAAAGCCAGGCTCACTCCTGAGCAGTCATTGATGGTGTAGGAAAGAGCAGTAAAAAATGTAATGCAAAACTGGTTTTAAATCAGTACTGATGTATGAAGTTTGCTTTCAGACCTGAGATACCTCCCGTTTCAAAAGAACAGAAAAGAACCTGGACTTACAGCTGAGCTCTTTCTCACTCTAAAACTGCCCCCAAATCTCATACAAACTCTCTGCAAGGAAAAGGAAGGCTTTGAGGACCTCACCTGTGGAACAATACACTTTCATGAAAGGGTGTTAACTCAAAAATGGGGGTAACTTCGGAGCAATGTTTTTCTACATTAAAATCAGGTATTGTTTGAGATTTTTAGTGCCAGGAGAGACTAATAATCAAACGGGGAAGGAACATCGTCGCATTTCTCTTTAAAAAGTTAATGGGTCCTTTGCTTATTTGGTTTTGAATTAGTTATAAGCTAATACAAGAATCTTCTTGTGTCCTAAGTGGGGCAGTGTGGGTGTATAAGAGAATAATCTGTGCTGTTAAACACTATCTCCATCCAGTGAACCACACTCCTGTGCCTCCACAGACCTGGCACACTGACAGGGTGAAGTGCTGGAGGGTCCTGCACCTTTACACAGCTTGTAATAAATATTTCCACTTGGAAAAAACACAATGTACTCCTTAAATGCTGTTCTGAACTGCAGATTTCTGCAATTTCCTACTGCCTGTGCAGACATCTTCAGGAAAATACGAAAATGCAGTTTCTTCCCACTCCTGTATGGTCTGGGATCTGTAGTGGGTGTATCCTGCCAGCATCTACATATCCACTGCTCTACAAAGTTTCATGGGGTTTTTAATATATAAAAGAAAGGAAATTGCCCCCTGAGTTTTCACCCTGTGCCTCAGATGGCATCCATTAGCCTGTTCCTGGAAGAGCAGGTATAGGAGTTGTAACCCTCTATCTGTGAGGGTCCCATTCTGTAAACTTCCTACACGGCTGTGTTTCCTGTCCGAGAGCCTTACTGTCAGTTTACTACAAGTGCCCAGAGCAGAGTCCTCGTGTGCAGCTGTCCTACACACAGCTTTCTGTTAGGAAATAGAGCTGTGAGCCATGGGGGAAGAGCTTGCAGGTTCAGCTGGAAGTGCTGTAGTGCCAGCAAAGGCTTTGCACAGACAGAACGTTTATTTTCCTATGGCAAGCCTTGTCTTCTTGAGTTTCCAAAGTCACTTTATCAAATGAATCAAACTGAAATAAGGAGGAATCAAAGGGTGAGAAAGGTGCTGTGATGTCCTTTGTCTTCCATGGTGCAGATGGCCAACGACAGCACGGAGACGAGCGAGGCTGGAGAGGAGGAAGAGGACCACGAAGGGGACAATGAGAACAAGGAGCGCATGCCCTTCATCCAGTAGCAGCCAGAGGAGGGGAGGCAGGAAGAGCCCTGAAGGAGAAGGGAACAAGACTGGGAAATCTCTTCTGTGCATCAGTGAACAAATGCTGTAGTACAGTGTGTGTTGTATTTGTTTGCAGTCAGCTGAGCTATGAGCTGTTGATCATTGTTGTTTTGAACTCAAGTGCCATTCTCATCCAGTGCAGTATTACGACATTTCTGTGTAATGCCCATTTTCCCTGTAGGAGTCCCATGGATTTTTCTGTTCTTGTTTGAAAGCCTTATTAACTTACTGTGTAATTTTAGATGGGCATCTTTCTCATGCAAGTTCCAACATCTTGTATAAAGTTATTTGGGAGGTTTGGGCTTTTTTTGCAAGTTGGAAACAGTAAAACAAAAAAATCCCCACTTGCTATCTGAAAGATTCTAGTAACTGGAGGGATAATTTTATATTTCTGAACTTTCAGTGTTAAAATAGTTTTCCTTTAATGAACCACAAATAAAAGTTACAACAAAGATGACTTTTCATTTTCATCAGTCATACTTCATCATTTCATAGGCAATCCTATCTTCAGTTTCAAAAGTGTCTCATCTAGAATCCTGGAATCTGAAATTGTGCAAGAAATCATTAACTGAGAGACTTTGATCAACATCTTCTGGTAAGGACACATTGACTCATATGTCAAATTCAAACAAAATTTAGATTTCATTTTTAAATTGCATTGGTAAGGATCACTTATCAGAATGTGGAAAGAAATTGATGACGGAGTTTATTGCTCTGAAATCGCTAATGTGTGGTCAACTGTCAGGCTGGAGCTGAACTCCTGCAGAAGTTAACCCTGTAAAAAATGAGGTTTAGGCCTTAATCCTACCACAAATCATGCACAGGGATAATTTCTCTCTAGATGAGTTGTTCTGTCAAAAGCTCTGCTCCATATGTACAGTTACATTTATAATTATTTACAGGATCAAGTATTCAAAGACCAGCTAGTCTTATCTACCTCCCACTAGTGGAAACTGTATCTAAACATGAAAAAAGTTAATATTTTTTCCATGTCCTTCACGCATCTAAACAGCAGCTACTCAGGTCCTCAACTGTCTTGTTAAAACAGTTATTTTAAAATTACTGCAGTCATGTACAGTCGAACTGCTGAAGGATTGGCAGAGACCTTGCATAATGCCTACAGGTTTGAATTAATACTCTTTTTTCAAAAGAAAGTCCTTACCCAGACATGACTAGTTGTTCACCTGAATCTACAAGTAGCATGTTATGATAGAAGTTAAAAATTAATACAGAAAGATGAAAAGTGTGGGGGGCTTCTCAGGCTTTTCTCAGTGTTAGAGGACTTCTGGGTCTGGATGACTTTTACGTGTGGTTTTAGAAGATTCTCGTTTGTTTTTTTCTGTTTGTTTGGTTTTGCTGCCTGAGTATTAATGTCCATCTCTTTACACTGTACTCATGAAGTCTCTGTCAGATAATTGTGCAGATGGTTCATTCTGAAGGAGTTCCCCTTTGGTTGAACAAAAATAACAGCAAGAAATAACTGTGGAGAAAAATGCCAAAAAGCTTTTGAATCATTAATCCAACCCCAACTCAATTTTTCTCTTCACTTCATTATAGTTGAGTTTCTTTTCAAGCTGGACTTGCCTACACTTCCAGTGCCATTTTGGGCCCAAACAGGGACTTTATCCACAGAAGAAAATACATATTCAGTGAAAGTTTTCCACTTATTGGGCTTGCCAGTTGGACTTTTAAGAAGGGCCATTAAGTTTTCATGACTCATCAGCTGACAGCAGTAGGAAACATGCCCAATTTTGTTTTGCAGCTAGTGTAATAATGATGTCCTGCAACAGACCTTAACATAACTAGGAATTTTGATTTGATGCCAAAGTGAGCAATATTGCTGGTGACCTTCGAGCTGGCAGTAAGTGGCATTCTCAAGGCCTTAAATTAGTAGGGCAAGCAGAATAGCAAACCCATTCTTCTGTTCTAAACCACAGTCTGGTGGGCTCTGCTTCTAAATTACCCTGCAAGACAAATATGGGTGATCTTGGTCATGGCCACAGACACCACAGGGACAACAATCACATAATTTTGGCTCGTTCTTTCTGGTTTTGTTAGCAAGGCAAAAAATACTCTTCATGCTAATTCATACCAATTTTAGGGCCATTTTCTGATCAGCAGAATATCAGGTAATTGCAGTGAGTACAAGGGAATACTGCTGGAATTACCTGAGTGCAACACAGCTGAGTGTGACCATCAGCAAGCTAAACTCTGCTCCGTGTTTTACTGGTATCCATGTGGCATGGAGGGAGGTTGCTGCTGAAATGAATGGAAGTTTCTCAGGCATCCATTCTGGAAGCAGGATGTGTGCTAGCAGAATTTGGCCCACAAGCCCTAAGTACCTTTCAGGAGACCACAAGCAGTAGTATCACGCTGGGAGGGGTGGAGGCCGTGCTGCTCAAACTGGTGAAGCCAAGGCTTGTCACTGACCAAGTCTTACTGTAGCAGAAATGAAGGGTTGTGCTTACTACTGACAGTGTTGTTTAAACAACTCTGAGACAATTGGATAGTTTCTTCAAGTGAAACAAATTATTTCTCAATTTGCCTTAAAGGAACTGTGAAAGCTTCTTTAACTTAAAGCCTGATTGAAGTGAACTGAAACACTGTTTAATTGTATTTGTTGCTTTAGAGCTTTTGTTATATTGTGCCTACAAAGCAAATTATGTTTACACAAAAATATAAATAAAATGTTGAGCATAGCATTATCCTTGGCCTCTATGGTTTTTTTCGAGTATTATGGTCACGTTAGGGAACTGACTTGGAACTGCTTAAGAGGAAAATTGGAGGTCTTATTTTCCATTTTGGTCACTGTGGGATATACAAATAATTTATTTTGACTATTACAGAGTAAATCGAGGTTATTAAACCTGCTGTGTGTTGCTTTACAGAACATTAACAATGTAGATATAAAATTTTGAATGCCACAGTCTAAGAAATTTAAAATATTATATAAACACCTTCCACTAAGTGTTTAGGGAAGTGTATTTTGATACAAAGAGAAACTAGTTTCCAGGAGTTTAGGACTCAGACTGCCACACAAGTTATCCTCAGAGAGATAGCTCCTTTCAGCAATTAGAATTCTCTAATGGAATAATCTTAAAATAGAATCCAAAAGCAGATTAGCTTATAGAAAGCAGGAAGACATGACTGAGTTTCGAACCCCACTCTCCTGGGCCTTGGTCTTTACCCAGGGCTCAGTGTCTTTGGAAGAACTGGTGGTGGTTACCAAGCCCTACAGTCGTCTCCAGCCTGGACTTGAGTACCTGGCTGTAAAGGTCTCCCTGCATGAGGGAAAGAAGTGAATGAACTTCAGTTTAATATCTAAACAAAGAGGGAGTGTTGGCTTTGGTTCACTGTAGTCACGCAGGAAACATTCCTAAGCCTGGAGAATCTCACTTCAGAAGTTACCAAATCTGTTCTATAATCTCAAAGCTCATAGGAGCACTGCTGAGTGTGAAGAGGAGCAGAGTAAATTTCTGCCCTCTGTTTTCAAGCCTTAATAAGCAAGTAATGATCAGTGCATCCCTAATCACAGAGTCAGGATGAGGCTGAAAGCAAACAGCCAGAGCCTTCTGCAAATTTTCTGTGATTACCCCTAAAGCTCTGCCTTTACCAGCTTTCCCCCTGGGCCATCTGCAGTGCCCTGTCGCACACTCTGCCACAGAGCAGGATGTGGCAGGTTGCCTTTGTGCAGCATCTGCATGAAATGCAAAAATCCACCTTGGATCCTCAGTACCCCTGGCTCTCACCTCCTCCTCCTCCTCCATTTTGTGGTTCCCCTCTCATTTTCTGTGAGCTCAGTGGTTCCTCCTGATTGGGTTTTGTCGGGAAAGATTCTCTCAGGTGTGGTCACGATTGCCAGCACAGTCCCCAGCTCCAGGAGGGCTGTGCAGGAGTTTCTCCCCCTGGCAGCTCTGGGGTCCTTTGATGTGAGCCAGTGCTTTGTTCCACTGCAGAGACACAACAATCCACACACTCTAATTGCTATCTGCATCAAAGCACCCTTCTCCCAGGTAATTTGTGATCCCCAGGCAAACATCCCAATGTTCTCCTGCGAGGGGACAGGTCAGAGTGTGAATGTGAGCGTGGCTTTATCTGCTCAGTCCTGCCCTGCTGATGGATGGTGCCCAGCTGACCCTGCCCAAGCACTGCTCCTGTGTTTGCTCTGTCAGCTCCCCATCAGCACTGTGCAGGAACTGGAAGGCACTGGGAGAACAGTGCAGGTGAGGAAGAGTTAGAGGATGAATATAGGAAAAAAACTGAATTGTGTATCTCTGCCCAAGAGTAACAAGTGAGCAGGATTTGAAGCACGTCTTCTGTTGATTCATGTGTGTGCTTGGAAGGGGTCTCAGCCTTTCTCTAAAGAAGGTCCAGAGTCCCTGCAATACTCAATCATCATTGTTGTTCTCTGGTTGCACTTCAGGAAAATTAATTTTTTTACCTTCTGAAGAATATGGGTCACGTCCACTTTCATCCCCCACAGAGAGTGACAGGGAAACTCCGGGTAGACTTAGCACACGTGGATTAACCCTTCATATATAGAAACCTTTCTTCTCACTTACGGGAACTGCAGGCATTTTGGGCAAGATGAGGCAAAAAAAGGGAAGGAACAAGCATTGACAGCCCTCATTGTGATTGTCCTGTCTCTTAAAAACTCCTACACCTGCCATCATGTAAGATAGCTTTCATTTAGGAAGGAACAGCCTGCACAGTTGATAAAAGTTTTGAAACTGTCTCAAATAAAATATAATCTAAAAAATCAAAGGAAGACTCTTTACCCTTTCAGCTTCTGAAGGTTCATGATGTTTAATGCTTGGTACAGATACCACCACTCAAACTGGGCAGCCAGGGATTAAATGGGATTCAGTTAAGAGATGCCACTGGCACTTGTTAGATTAGGACCAGAAGCTCCCAGATACTGAAAAGGGGATGGGGTCTGTGACTGAGGGAGGACTGCAGAGGTGGGGACTTGCTTCTTTTCATTCAGAGATTAGGAGGGGTTTGATCTGTCTGGAAGAGCTGTTTGTTCTTGCACAGAGACCAGGCTGAGGCAATATGTTTAACCCAAAAGAACTGGGGAAATACTGAAGGAAAATCTGTTTTACTGTGAGTACTCAGGGGCTGGGGAGTAGAAGGTGAGCATTTCTCTGGGGCAGGTTTGCTCTTGGAGCCACAGCTGTGAAACACGTGGACCTCCCATGCCCACAGCTCCTGCAATCTGCCCCTCCTGCCCAGCCCAGGGGCTCTGCCAGTCCTGCTCCGTCAGCCTCCTGCTCCCTGCTGGAATCACCTCTGCCAGAGCTGGAAATGTGCTGCGTTCTGCCAGGCACTGGCTGTGTCCCTGCCAAACATCATCTCCCTGGCAAGCTGCAGGCTGCAGTGCACACCCTGTTGTGCCCGTCTGCTGGGCAATGTGTGGACACGTGTTTGCCACATGGAGAGCTGGGGCTCACCGTGTCATGCAGCAGGACA
Source organism: Picathartes gymnocephalus (assembly GCA_013390045.1). Lineage (NCBI taxonomy): Eukaryota > Metazoa > Chordata > Aves > Passeriformes > Picathartidae > Picathartes > Picathartes gymnocephalus. The sequence goes on along the minus strand of WEKY01045712.1, from coordinate 52,588 downwards.
TGATGCAGCATCTCCCTGCCCTGCAAGAACACAGTGAGATGGCAGAGATGCTGGAGGCATTATCTGTGATAAGGATTTCTGTCCTTTTCCTGAAGTGGCCAGCTCTTGGTCTGGCCAGGTGATAAGCTAATAACCAAACACTTGTAAAGGCTGGTGTGCAGAGTTTGCTGAGCAGTGACTGGTGTGTCTTCTGTTGTGACAGGCATTCTGTGGCCTGGAGCCCTGCTAGATCAGTGATGTTTTCCAGAGGCTTCTAGGAGAAAACATTTCTTTTGTTGCTAACACAGGAGAGAGATGATGATGATGGTAAGTGTTTTTCTAAGTCATTTGATTTGGCAGATTATTTTTCTGTTTCTCTGCTGCTGTTTTTTTTCCTTCTAGTGTCTGCATTTCATATTAGAAATATTTTCCCACTGTAAAAAAAAAAAAAAATCAAGTCTCCTGTGACTTGCAAAATATCTCTTTGCTTGTACAAAAGCATCTCTTTGAGTTTCTGAACCATTTCTGCTGTAGAAAGGAAAAATTAAATTATTTCTCCAATGCCATAATACTGCCATTTGGTTTAAGGACTTATGGTTTAATTTATTTAATTCTCCATTTACCAAAGGAATCCTAATTAACAGTAGCTGAGCTGGAAGCTCTGCCTGCATGGCTCACAGCTGTGTCTCAAATCATACCTGCTCCAAAGCAATGGAGATGTACAGAATCATGTTCTGAATGCCCTCTGCTAAGGCCCAGTCAGGAAAGTTCCATAAAAATATTGGAATTTGAGAGACAATGATCTAAATTTTTCATGCTTTCCCATCAGATAACTCAGAGCATGAACCAACACTGAATGTGGCCATTATAAGAATTTTCTGCTATTTTCTTCATCATTGTCTCCATGTGCATCTCAATAATCACCTCTGGTAAGGGCATCCCAGGGAAAGGGTAACCCCCAAACCCAGCAAGTGCCTGGATTCAGAGGAGGCTGCAGATCCAGCCCTTCTGGCTCTTCCTCCCCTGGTGAGAAGAGCTGAGTTTGCTCCATCTGAGGATCAGCTGGGAAATGGTGCTGCAGAGCAGGCTGTAAAAACGAGTTCCACCACGAAGTCTGATTGCCAGGGGCTGCTGAACCCACAGAGCTGGGCAGTGTTTGTGCAGGGTGGCTCTGGAGAGGGCAGTGCTCAGGCTCAGCACAGGCACAGGAGAGGAGATTCACAGAGGGAATTGTTTTTAAGGTCTCGCTTGAACCATCGATGTGGAACCACTCCCCTAAATGTGCAGGATGCCACTGGCTGTCCTGTTCTACACTTCTCTTGCCAGTTCTCACCATCCACATATTAAATGTCTCCCTTTCAGTGCTGTATTTCTTGCAGTACATTCCCTGAGGTTGTGGTTTAACTTAATAAAGCATACATAATATGATTCATATGAGATCTTTGATCTGTGTTTTGTTCAACATGTCAGTGGTGGATAAAGTCATTACAGTGTTCTGTTCACTAATCAACCAGCAAAACAGGGAAATAAAAGGGTAATTGTTGCAAGCTTCCTTCCTTATTTTCATTAGGATGGCAAGCTCAACTCAGACTGGAATCTCACAGGTCTCATCCCACTGGCTTTGATAGGGACAGCATCAAGCTGATTAGTCCTTTAAATGAACCCAGTCATAGCTACAGCATTAAAAATTCAGCAAGTAATATTTATGTCCCTGTTGTAGCTTATTTGATGGGGGAAAACCCCACAGGATTCTTTTTTAAATCCTTGCTCAACTCTCCATGTTAAAATACACATTGCTAAACCCAATTTTCTTTCTTGAGGATGCAGTATTGGTTTATACTGGGAGGTTTTTTGAGCCACTGGTGCAATCAAATGATATAAAATGGAAAATCCTTGCAGTCAGAGGACCTGAGCTGTGGGTTTGTGCTGTGGGATGGACCAGCTGGGGATGTAACTTGTCACCTTGTTATATGAGGCTGATTTATTCCATGCAGAGCCCATAGTATTATTTTAGGAAATACTGTTGACAAAAGCAGGACAAACTATCCCCAGTTCCTTTGTACAACATTTTTACAACATTGAAACCCCAGCTGTACAGACATATTTGACCTGATGGGTGTCTGCAGCTGCTCTTCCAAGAGTACTGAAGCATCTAAAAAAGGTATAATGAGACTGAGTCTGATCCTTTACTGGGTAACTCTTGTATGAGGCTGTACAACAAAGAGGATTTACCCTGAGCACTAAACAGGAACAGGGGAGCCTGCTCTTTTCTCTTTTAACTTGTTGGATAAGCAGTATAAAAATCAGAGCTGTCCTGATCATTCCTAGGGCACTGAAGACATCTGCTGGAAATGGGAACAAACTGCAGCAAGAGTGTGCATGACAGAATGAACAAGGAACATTTCTGAGAAGTTTGTATTTACACAGTGCCTAAGTTGCTCAGTAAATGCTACAATATTTTCCACTTGACAGTATTACTTGAACATATTTGCATAAATAGCCTGTTCCTTCCTGCTGTTCTTGTTGCCACTGAGAAACAAAATTTCAGTTTCTAAAACCTGCAAGTCTGAATGCAGTCTCTGAATTCCCTTCATCCCTGATGTGTGATGGACAACACAAGGCATCATGTGCTGAAAGCACATCCAGCTTTAAATGGATGTAAGTTGGTTGTAGTTGGATACAGAAGACCACACAAATCTCTTTCCATCTTTACACACAAATATTGATTACAAACCAATTTCATACAAACACTGGTGTGACTCCAGGTCCTCTTGAAAGAGCTTCCCAGAAAACTGTACACTCTGTCAGAGAGCGCCTCTTGCACATCCCCAGCTGGTCCATCCCACAGCACAAACCCACAGCTCAGGTCCTCTGACTGCACCTGGCTCAAGGGATTGTGGCACAGGGAGGGGGAAACATCTGGGAGACAGGCAGGGATCCAGGAGTGGGACATGAGGGTCACACATAGCCCAAGCACACACAGGGTGTACGTGTCTTTGGCACTCCCCAGCTCAGAGTAATCTCATTTTTCAGGAAGAAAAGAAGGGTGCACCCTCTCATGTATAACTGCAGCCACCTTGTGGCTGATTCCTTCAGCTTTTCATTTAAACACTCCAGGGTTCTCCCAGACATGTAGGGCAGGGGTCGGAACATCCTGCAGTTTCTGGAATGGACTAATCCTAATTAAATACTGCCAGTACCTCAGCCAGGGTCTGGCTGCACCTCAGACTGCACAGTGACTGCATTTTATACAGACATTAACAAGCTGGCTCTGTGCTGGATAGCTGGAGTGCTATCAGCAAATAAGCTACAGAACACAGCACAAAGGACACATAAATATCTGTTTTGCTCATCTGCACTGGTGGCCTCACTCTTCTGGCTCCAGGACCCACCCCTGCTGGGTTCCAGCAGGGAACCTTAAGGACAGCAGCTCACAGGGCAGCAGGATGCTGTGCTGCCTTGTTGTGGTTCTTTCTGCCCACACGAGAACTCTGCAGGAAAAGGCAACTGAGACTTCAGAAAGTCCTCACAGATTTCTGTGTTTTGTTCAGCAAAATTTTAGGAGCAGCTTGTGAAAAGACATCCAACAGTAACAGCACATCTGTGTGTGCTCAAACACAGCCTGGAGGGTAGGAGAGCTGGATGGGAGGGGAAGTTACACCAGGGACCTTCCCTGTGGGCACCCCTCCCACAGACAACACTATTTCTGACTGGACATACTGGGCCATTGGTGAAAATTACACCTATACAGGTCAGTTTTTCTTTTCCACTCCTTGTGTGAGCATTGTCCAGTAGCTGATGTGTGGTTTGCACTTCCATCCCAGCACGTTGGCAGGGATATGCACAGAACAGGAAGGCAGGGCTTGGTGCAAGATTTGTCCTCCCCCTTCCCCAGCCTCCAGCAAGCCAGGGCTAATTCCCACTGCCTGAGTTTCCCTGCAGAGACAAGCAGACATCTCCCAAGCAGTTACATTTAGGCATTATTTTTTCTTCCTGACTAGGCAGCTGAAAATTCTGTTTACATTTTGAAGAATGGTGGTTTATTTGGGCTATATCCCAAGTTTTCCAAGCCTGGGGCCTGGCACAGGAGCTGATTATGCCTGGGCATGGGGACAGTGCTGCTCCTAAAACACAGTGAAGAAGGGTCAGCTGCTTGCAGATCCTGTAAGTTTTAGTTTGGCAAGAGAGAAAGCCTCAGCCCTTGAGCAGAACTTCCAAGTCCTTGGTGAAGTGCAGCCACCAAAGGCAGACATGATCACACTCCTGACAAGTCTGAATTTCCATCCTGGTTAGGAAAAATCTGACAAACACCTACACTCCCCAAAACATAATCCCTGCTCTGCCTGGCCCTCCTGGCAGTGCAGAGCTGCACTATTGGAAACCTGTTGTGAACCTGAGGATGTACAACTCAGGCTGTCTGGAGAATCTCACAGTGCCTAAACCAAGACTTGTCCAAATCAGTTTGTCTGGCACGTGTAAGGATGAGCAGAACCTACTGAGATCACTGGAAAACTCCATATTAGGGAGGCTATGATGATCAAAACCAAAATACTTAAAGGGAGAAATTAAATGCTCAGGATGTCTTCAGGTCATTTCCAGGAAGGTAAAAAGGCAGCACACATTACAGGAGAAAAAATAGCACAACAGGTAATTTGTGTTTACAAAAGAGAAAGAGATACATTCTCACACATATCCCGAGGGCTAAAAGAGCTGAACTGCTGCCAGGAATTGCCACCATGGAAACTTTGCCAAGTCCGCAGGAGTAGCATTTTAAAAGACCCCATTCAACTCTTCTATTTGCACCTGGACTGCAAAGAAACTGATTTAAATTTTCTCCTAGACTCCCTTATCTTTCGAGATGCCCGAGTCAGCTGATCTGTAAAAGGTCTCTTTTTTGAGAGGGATTGTGGTTTGCTCTCTGTGCACATTTCACGTCTAGCAAAACATTTATCTCTAAATGAGCACCTATTTCTTTGGGGTCCTTCCTGACTAAAAGAACAGGCAATGACAGGCAGAAAAACACCGTGCACCTTCTTATCTTTGCAGCTAAAGGCCTGAAGTAAAAACAATTTGGCAACTCCGTAATTCCTTTGAGATACCTGAACACCACAAGAAAGGGCCTGTGGCAGTGCAGAGTGCATTGGACAGGAAACCAAAAGAAGAGTTCAGTGGCTTTTCTCACGTTATTTTGTGTAGATTTGGTGAATCTCTTCTGTATTCTTAGTCTCTCTGGCTTTGATCAGCTGTGTTTTCTCTGCTTTACAACCTATAATCAATATCCAGTGCCATTGCAAGAGAATGAAAGGAATACAAGTGAGATGGTGTGGTCACATAGACAAGATGATGCTATTTGTCTTAAATATGTGTAATAGATGTAAGGCAAGTCTTTCTGCTGCATTTTGCAAATCATTACCCTTTCCCTCCTCTTGCTGAGACCCAGCTGTGAGATGCTTTGTGACAAAGACCTCAAAATAAGAGATACAAAAAGCACTTATTCCAGAAGCTCAAAATGCTACTATGATTCATCCTTTCAGTTCTCATACAGTATTATATCTCAATTTTATTCTTTTTTAAAGCTTATATTTACAGCATGGGAATTGAAAAGCACTGGAGCAGTAGATAACAGCTCAGTTTGGACCTGGAAAATACCATGCTGAGAAACACATTTATTGATCAGTCAGTATCAGTCCACAGTGGCAAGGTGAGGTGTGTGCTTGGGACAGCAGAATCACATATGTAAGGGAGACATGAATGTCTTCACTTCAAAACTCACTGACATTCAGTGCAGGTCACTGGTGGGCAGCCTGCAATAAACCTGGAACCACCTTTAATTCTGTTAGACAGAGCAGATCACTTGTACCCAGCAAATTTCCTTTCAAAACACCAAATTAGCACGACAGGAAAAAACCTAAACCCATGGCAAAACCCCCCAAAAAATATTATTAATAAGTTTCACAAAACCTCACATATCATAAGGCTAGCCCTCCTCTTTTCTAAACACAGTTTATTTGTACAAATTTCCCCAAAATAACTTTGGTGTTGGGATGTCAGCCATGATCCTGCCTCACACCTTTTTGGACTGAGATCAAATCCTTAAGAAAGACTTTGCAAGACTTTTCAATGCCAAAGAAACCAAGCATATAGTAGTTTTCCAAGCACAACATAATCCTTGACCAGGAAAGTCTGCAAAATTTACTACATTAAATTGAAACAAATAAAAATCAACCAGTGGATCCCATTTACCCAAGACAGTCATGAAAACTGATGTATTGGAGGTGATAAACCTTTTATTAATCTTTGTGTTATCTACTTTTATTGACCATCCTGGCTCTTCAAATTGCCCCACTTGCACTTTCTTAGCCTGGCAAAAGTTTTCATTTTCTCTTTATACTCTCAGTAGAAGGGGCAAATAATTACTCATGTACTCACCAAACAAATGGCCTTATTTTCCTAAAGCTGAGCTGACTTTTCTAGAACTGAAATGCTGCAAGAAGAATAGAGTTTGCTCTGATTCCAGGAACAGATGCAGCCCATCCATTTCCCATTTGGTCAAACATCCCACAGCACAGTTAGCTCTGGAGCACAGGGGACTGTAGGTCTCACTAAAACACAGACAATCTACTGGCAACATGTGAGCAGTTCACTTCCCAACAGACTGAAGCACTAAATCTTTTTAAAGCTATTTTTTACAAGGGTTGTTGTACTTCTGCAGCCAGACCTATTTCAGGAGCTCAGTATCCAGTCCTCATCTCACACTGGCTTCTCATACTCTGTGCCCCATTGCATGTTCTTTCCACAAACCCAGGGATGGTTGAGAATGGAGAGGAAAAAACAGATGTATGAAGACTTTTCCTGAGCCAGTTTACAGGAGCATATAAAGGTAGAACTGTCTCTGAAGAAAACAGGGTTTTTACCTTGAAGAGTCTCGGTGGAGAAACTGAGAAAAGCCTTTTACCAAAGGATGTTTATCCTCTGAATGGTCTGGTTGTCTGAAAGCAAATGGAATGAGGTGGAGAGATGGGAGCCAAAACCCCAGGTGCCACTGCAGCACAGCAGCTCTGGCTTTTGCAAGATGTTTCTTATCAGACAGAGCTCTTCAAGAGTGCCTCAAAGTGACCTAAACACTTCAGGAGAAACCACAATTCTGTCTGTATGTGCAAGTTCTACTGTGGTGGTGTAAATAAAAAAAAGCACAATCCCATCCAAGTCTGGATGCAGCTCTAAAGCTATGAGCATATTTATATTTGTATAGAATATTCTGATAAGGAAAGTGGAATAATTTGTTTCAGGAAAAATGACTTCTACCGGTATATAATAGTATAATTGTGTCCACTCCCTGGGCTATATTATATTACTGTAACTATGCCAGTAAAAGAAAAATTCTACCTCTAAATGACATTATAATGCTGGTTTCAAGCCCATGCACAGCCCATGGAGCCTTCTGTGTGGCTCCATTTCCTGCTTCCTCACAGTAGCACTGTGGTTACCTCTTCCCACCAACATATTTTGACTGTTCTCTGGCACTCCTGCCCACATACCATACACAAGAAGTTAAACCTGCTTTCCCAGTTGCTATAGGTTAGTCATAAGTGTGGAAACTGTTTCTTGGGTACTCCAGAGGAATTCCAGCTCCTATACCCATGTGGTCCATGCCAGCAGCTGCAAGGGCAGCTTGGTGACTCACTTTTTAGGAGTGAAGTCCAGCTGAGCTTGCAGACTGGCAAAATGGTCAGAGAGACTACTGAATGCAGAGGATTAAGCTTTCAAAACAGAATTTCAACTCTGTTCTTGAAAGAACATTACATGGCGTACTCCAAAAAGAAGTTTTTCACTCAGGCTCTTGGCCAGGAAATATCAGAATACCAAATCCATGTTTTCTTTATCCCTCCGTTTCTAGACTTGTGTGCTGCCTCAGTAGAGCACAAATCTTTCTCTGTCAGACTCATTTCCCAGGAAGAAAAGGAGCCTGTGTTAGCAAGCTCAAGTTCCTTGGGGCAGGAACAAACCTATTCCGGTACTGAGACCTTGAACACAAACACTAAAAGGGTTGTGGACCCAGCTACTGCTCCAGCCTCTCCCAAAGCCTGTGGGACAGTTAAGCTCCACATGAAAGAACTCCAGGGGTTTGCAGTTCCCTTATCAAGGCAACCTGAAATTAGCGCAGTTTAATCTGTCAGGTTGAAAGCTGCAGTGGCTCAGGATCAGCTTCCTGTGCAATTCCACAAGACCTGAGAAGGCACCAAGTGAAAAACTAACTGGAGGCAGTTATTGATTCAGCCATCTGCCCTTAATTAACTTATATTGATGCCCCAATACCACTGGAATAAAATATGGATCAAGCCTAAACTTAGGGCTTGTTCTAAAGGACAGATTAAATCTTGAACTAGACCCTTGCAAAGCTCCTTGCTTTCCTCTCTGCCAGCTCACATTTCAGTTCCTGATGTGCTGTTGGAATGCCAACCTTTCCACATTTACCATGGACTGAAATTTGCAGCTGTGTGAGAGATATTTTGGGCAGTTCTGGGTGAGTGGGACCCACAACAGCCATCTCTGTGCTCCAAAACAGCTCTGAGGACTGAGCAATGTTGATCCAGAGGTTTCCCTACACAATGTATGTTAATACTTCAATGTTTTGGAGCAGGACCACTGGAGCTGAGTTTGATCACATCAGATGGGTTTATGGAAAGTTTCTTAGCTGATGATTAAGAGATGTTTGCTCGTTACAGACTATGAGAATACAGGGAGTTGTTTAAAGGTGTCCAGGACAGACAGGGCAGGTGGGGTTTGCACTGTAAGTACTGAAGCGCCTTAGTGGGGTTGGAAAAAGCCAGTAAGTATTCATGCAGTATACCAGCATGTTCCTAAACCCCAGCTTTCTTTTAATAAAGTATTAAGTCCCTTGATCTTACAGTCTTGATTAAAAAAATGTCAGCAACGTGAGCAGAATGTAACCAAGGCAGAGGTGGCAAAGGGATGTCAGGAAGAACAGCTCTGAAAGGCAAGAACTGCACCAGCCAGCACCCAGCAATGGCTTTGGTGTCCACATTTTAAACAAACCCTCTTTTAATGGGGAAAAAAGAAAAGGAGAAAAGAATAACAAAAAGTGTGATGGATGGGGATATTTTTGTGACAATTTCATTTGTTCACTAAGATCAGGGAGAGGTTCTACTTCATACAGCAATCCCAATTAAAGGCAGCCCCATAGAAGTCCACAGAGCCCAAGGGCAAATGAAAGAGATTCAAACTCAGAGAGTCCTCCAGACTCCAGGGAGACCCTGCTTCAAGCACGTTGCGTTTTACTTTTCCTCTGACCCTACAGTCAGGATTTGGGAACCTTTGGGAGAGCACTGCTACCTTTTGTTCCCCTGACTAGACCCTGCTGATTGATGTTCTGAACCAGAAATGCAGTCATACCTATCAGGAATTTGTTAACTCTTCGTAAGTGCACTCCTCACATAATGTGATTTTAATGTATTTAAACTTACACTGTGTGGGTCTGTAGTTACAGTGTTTGCATTTACTGAGGGAGCAGCATCCTGGTTTTGCTTCAGTGGAAGGTGATGGCCACTGTCGTGACTTCACCAGCCTGGGACAGGGCCATGCTGGGCCAGCCTCGGACACTTGTGCAAATCTTCTGGCTGCCCCTCCTGGAGGCTGGCAGAGCACAAACATCTGTCTGCTTTTCCATACATTTTGGCTCCAGCTTTACAACAGGAGATGTGGCACTTATGGGTGAGGCAACTCGTGCAGTGCTCAGGGCTGGTACAGCTGAGCTCAGAATGGAAACAGCAGTTTCAGATGGGCTGTGAGAACAAGGGGGTGTCTCATGCTACCGCCAGCTAAAGCATTAAACACATTTCGTAAGCAAGGAGCCCAGCCAAGCCTGCCAGCACACCTTATAAAGCTGGCCTCAGGCAGTCCTGCCGAGATTGCTCTGGGTGACCTCTCAGAGCTGCTGAAGGGAAGCTCTTCAAGCTCCTTCTTGGGGTCTTTCGAAGAGACATGGCACAAACTGGACTTATGATTTTTCTACTCATAAGCTTACTACTGCTGGATCAGACCATCATCCAGGCTTCCAAATTCAAAGCCAGGAAGCACAGCAAACGTAGAGTGAAAGGTACTGGGTCTCAACTGGGAGGAGGGATAGAAACTTGTAGACCATGCAAATTTACTGTGTACTTTTAATAGCATTGCATGAACCAGAAACTAACATTACACAAATGTTTCTTTATAAAGGACACTTGAATCTATATTATATCTGTCTTTAAAATATTTTTATGTGAGTTAGCAAAGCCACAAATAAGGTGCCAGAATGAATTATGGAAATAGAGCTGTATAACAGCTGCAAATATATTGCTCTGTTATGGCTGTTCACCTCTGTCAACATTATTTAGAACTCACAGGTATAGCTGAGAGAGGACTCTTGCTGATCCTTCTTAGTTATGTAGCTATATTGACTAAGATCAGAAAAATGGAAATTCATGTGTATGGGGAAAACAAGCAGAAGTATTCAGTCTCCAAGGATCATTGCTCAGATTTTTGTACCATTTCTTAATTTGAACAGAATTCCTGTCTACTATTTGTGGAATTTTATTCCACTTGTGTGAAAAATACTGCGAAGTGGCAAGTCAAACTAATTAGCAAGTCAACATTAAAGAATTAGCAGGAAAAGATAAAACATCAGTTCTCACAGCAAAGCTTCCAGAGCAAATACAAAACAACATGTCTGTGTATTTAATTTAAAGACTTATTCCTAATAAATGAGGGTATGACAGAGGCTCACTAATGGCAAATATTTGAATTCCTAGTTAATTAAAAAACTGTGGCTTTGATAAAGTCATTGTACAAGAAGATTGAGCTGCTCTGGAGCCACACACTTGTAGACACTTCCTTCTCCTTTGGGAGCTCTAGATTTTTAAGCTTGGGGAAGCAAGAAGCCCTGAAAGACAATATAATGATTTTTTTTTTTTAATGGAAAAGAGGATACGAAAATGGAGTTATGTTCAAAATAATGCTTTTCCTGTCCCACCATATTCTTGGTGCTTTTTTAAGTGCTACAAAATGCTGATTCAGAGTGATTTTGGGTGACTCAAGTCCCCAGGCCCTCTCTGTACTGAGGGAGAGAGGAAGCCTAATCCTGGGACTTCCCAGCTCAGCACATCTGCAACATTCAGACTGTCAGGTTGGGTTTTATTTGTTGTTCCTCCCTGTGTTAAAACAAGAGTTGTGTGAAGCTTTCATGCTCACAGAAATAACATTTCTTTGAAGAAACACAACTTGTGTCCTGCTATTTTTTGTACATCACGTCCATGCACCACAGTGTACAGGTGAAAAAGAAAAAGGGACATTTTCTATAAATTAGGTACCAGCTTACTAAATTATGGTTACCTGCAACAATCCATGATTTTCAAATGGTTTTTAGGGCAAAATCCATGATAAAATATGAGAATTAAAGGTAAAGGTGGGATCCACCTGTTTTTATAGGAATCCTAGAGGAATGTTTTCATTAAGGACAAATCTTAAAAAATAATCAAAATGCATCTCATCAATGCAGCAACCCATGATGTTTTGAAACAGTTTTTAACATGTAATTTTAAAATATTTTTTGTGTGTGTGCATCTCTCTTAATTTCTGTATATTCTTTTTGTGTAAGAAAAAGATGACCTGAAGACCCAGATTGACAAACTGTGGCGAGAAGTAAATGCTCTGAAGGAAATACAAGCACTCCAGACAGGTAAAGCAGCTTATGCTGGTCAGTGGCTTCCAAAAGTTCTCGCTGCCTCTCTTCTTCACTCCCATCCCTCTCTTTAATGAGATTTTGTGACTGAGGAATACAGCTCCATAAAACCATGGTGTGCCACAGCTTTACCAGACAGACAAGGGTTGAAGGAAGGATTCAAGTAAAGTCAGGCCTCAGCTAATGGGGAAGGAGTGGTGATTCTTCACTGAGAACTAGAACTACTTTAGTCTTTGCTATGCACAGCTTCAAGCTCACAATGAGGGCTCCTGGGTCTGACAGTTTAGGTGGTCAGCAAGTTCAGTGCCCAGCTTTGATATGGACATATATTCAAATGTGAATGTTGTTCAAAGTTATATCCACAGTGAGTTCAGAAATATCCTGGACTAACGTGCAGAGTCCTTTAAGTATTTGAATAACAAGATGGAAATTTCCAAACAAAATAAGAAGGGTAAATACACATGCACCTACAGACAGTTGTGCTTTTTCACAACTGTTGACACAAAACCTGGCATTTAAACATGTACAAGAGGACATTACAGAGGAAATTACATCATTCTAATGAAACAGAAGATATTTTCCTTAGGGATGGTAATATCTGGGTCGTTCAGTTTTATGTCTTGGGTTACATAGAGCTTTTTGGGTTTTACAAAATATTTTTATTTCAAATGTCTTATAAGAAGGCTTTGGAAGGGTGTCAAAAGAGGGAGCCTGTACTAGACAAGTAACTCTTGTTTAAAAGTAATCTTGTGTTGCCTCCAGAAGGAGCTTCAGAGGAAGCATTCAGTGGCTTAGAAATGAAACCAGAACTGGGAGACTTTCTCTCCTCAAAACATATTTTGAGCTTTATTCTAAATTTATAACCCACACTGTTCAACTGGAATCCAAATCTGGCAGAAAGACACCTATCACCCCGCAAGCTCTGACTGTCTTTGTTAATGTCCTTGTGACAACTGAAAAAAGGACCTCCATTTTTAGCTTATGGACATTTCCAAGACACACCTTAAAAATCTGATTTCTTCTTTTACTTGAACTTCCTGGGTCTCCTTTCTACATGGAGTGAAATGTGAAATGCTGCCACACACCATTTTGCAGCACATACATTCTCCCTAAAGACATACAGTCCTTATCATTGCTGCAGCATTGCTGAAGTAAAGTCTCTCTGATCTTTCCCAAATATATAAATTTGTTAAAGTGTCCCACATTTAATAAATAGGTTCATTACTTCTCTTCGGCCGTTGGAAAGGTTAAAATGTGAAGGTTAATAGAAAATTATGACTCTGAAAATGCAGTTAAGGAATGCAGTGAATACTACAACGGGAAATACTAAAAACTTGAGACATACGATGTGGTCCAATGTGAGTTCCATGTCCTGCTGATCAGAGACATTATTATTTTTTTACAAGAACAGATGACAGGAATTAGAAACAGATTATAAAAAATGTCAGGACAGAAGATGTACATAAGTACAAGATGATCTTAAGCAATAAATGAAATAATCTGCAAGTAATAACATGCAGGGTTCTAAAAATAATTGTCACAGGCGTCTATTCAAGGCCCTTGATACCTTCCTCAGCTCAGAGGGAACACTCTACCAAGGAAGGTGCTCTTGCCATCATTACTTTTCTTGGGAGAATCAGTTTTTCACAGATCTGCACTAGGAGAGCTGGGAGGCAAAGTTTAAGGATTCCCTCCTGTGCTCCTGCCCCACAGACCTCAGGCTGGAACAGCCCCAGCAGCAGCTCTGCAAGGCAGTTCCAGGGACAGAGCAGCTGCCAAATTAACCCTCTGGCCCATTTGAAGTTTACATCAAGACTTCCCCAGCAGAAGTAAAAGCAAACAGATTTATAAATTCAAATGTTTAGACTTGGTCCAGATTGTCCTGTAAGTTCAGTAATAAGTGTGCACTTTTCAAAAGCACTTACAGATTTAAGTCACTTTACCTCATTTGGATTTAGAGTTTGAAGGGAGAGACTTTGCTGAAAAGAAAAGAAATTAATGCTTAGGGAGGTGAATATGCATCTTCTGCAGGTAGAATTACACTTTTATTAATCACTAAGAGATTTGTCTTATGAATTTCAAATCAATATTTTCCTGGTCAGCAGGACACATTTAATACAACACTTTTCTGTCCTGCCTTTGCTTGCTGGAAACTGATCTTAGATAAGGTGTAAAAATTTACCTAAATACCACAAACATTAAAAGACGTTTAGATCTGTCTCCACTATAAAGCCAAATACAGATTTCTAGATAACCAACTTATACCTGGCAACAATACAAACATCCGCACCTCATCCATTCCGTCAGTTCCAAGACTGCTGAAATAAGGTAAAGAATGTGTGAAAGCAGGACTGAAAGGGCCACTGAGAAGAGGCCTGGGTTATATTTTAGCAGTCTGTTCCCAAATGCACGCTGCTCTGCTGGCTGCACACAGGGTCCTACATGAGCTGGACCCCCAGCAGGTAACTCTGATGTTACTCCGAATTTCAGACCCACTCTGTGGAGTCAAGAGCCTTTCACTTGCTGAGGGGCTTGTTTCTCAAGTTTCCAACATGCTTTTGGAAAATTACCATTTGGGGAACCTGTACAGAAAGCTGAGGCCCACACTTGTACTGAGCGTGCAAACCCGTCTCTGTTCACAGTGTGTCTTCGTGGGACCAAGGCCCACAGGAAGTGCTACCTCATGTCGGAAGGCGCCAAACACTTCCACGAAGCCCACGAAGACTGCATAGCCAAGGGGGGGACACTGGCAATCCCGAGGAGCGACGAGGAGACAAACATTCTTCGGGATTACAGCAGGAGAAGCGTGCCCCGAGCGCCCGAGGTGTGGCTGGGCGTCACCGACATGGGCCGCGAGGGGAGCTTTGTGGATGTCAATGGCCTGGCCCTGCACTACTTCAACTGGGACCGTGCCCAGCCCAACGGGGGCAAGCGGGAAAACTGTGTCTTTTTGTCTCAGGCATCGCAAGGCAAGTGGCGGGATGAAGTCTGCCGCACTGCCAAGAGATACGTCTGTGAGTTCCTGATCCCATAGTTACACACACAAAAGACCACGGCAGTGTTTCGGGTTATCAATACACACTTGTGCTTAGTAACGTCTCCCACTTAGAGAGTGGTGAGTTAAAACTATCCCTCTCCTGTCTTGAACTCACTCTTTCCTGAAACACAAGTTTTCTCTGTTAATTTATTTTCTATTCAGATGCTAAAAATGTTTAGTGAGTACTCTCATTATGTACAGGTATATATATTATGTTTTGGCCTACACTGTATCATATTCTGGCATGATATTTCAGCCTGATGTTTGGGTTGCTGGATTTCACCTTTTATTTCTGTACTTTAATTACAAAATACTGCAGCATGGTAACCCTTTCCAATATGAGGAGTAGGGATGCTCTCAGTTCTAAAGCTTAAGAGGGACTTCAGGATTATGTGAGCTGCTGTGAAAAAACAACCATCATCCTTTCTTTACAAAGCTTAATTGGATGGATCTGTGGCCAAGAGTTTTACCTACGGCTTAAGAATGCTGGATGAAACAGAAAAATCTGACATTAATTATTTAACTACATGCAGTTCACAGTGATCCACTACTGGAAAAAGAGGGAGTAGCTCTTTTAAAACATTGGTTAGCCTAGACATGTTTGCCTCTAAATGTCTCAATTATGGTTAGATATTAGATGCCATTTGGAGCCTTCCCACAGAAGAAAGCAGCCTGGGACTCCATGACTGTGCTGTGCTAAGCCTTGTCTCCTGCAGGCTCAGAGAGGCTCTGCCATTCACAGAGAGCTCCTGAGAGCTCTGGAAGGGAGAAGGAGCCCCTCTCTGGCACAGCATTCCCACTCACCCACCTCTCCCCGGGGAACAGGAGAGTGGGGCCAGAGCACCACGTGCAAATGTTCCCAATTTCACACCTGACATTTGAAAACAAAGTAAAACCTGCAGGCTGCTTTTGGCTGTTCTGAACCTCACCGTAGAGATTTGCCTTCGTGTCATAAAGAGCAGTTTTTCTCGTTTCATTTAAATATTTAAATATACTGCTGCTTAGAGGATAATTACTATTCTTTATCTATTAAATGTGCAAGATTTTCTTAAATTATGCAATAAATTTGCAATTACTGGTATTTAATTGTTGTGGTATTTTTGACAGCTTATGTACCCATGTGAAGGCCATTCTTTCCTAGGACTTTTCTTGAGGATTCAAAAAGGGTACTTTTTTCTACAATTGGACTTACAGGCCATAGGATAAAATTTGGATCCCTGCTGTATAATACAGCCCAAAAGCTGTATAAGATCTAACCACTCAAGGCATCTGTAATGTGTTGTATTTAAATTCATTGTACAACACTTCATTTGTAAAATAACCTGATTCTCAATTTTTTCATTTACCCCTGAGTTGAAATAGAGCAATAAAAAGGGCCCCAGATATATCCAATTTTCATTCAAAATCTACCAGCATATCCCTACAGTTAAAGTCAAACTGAAAATTCACCACAAATTCCAGACCTCCTTTAACTGACACAGGACTACATCTTCACAGGGTGTTTTGCTGGTATACCAATTATAAAAAACATGAGCCACTTCATGCAGTTTCCCCACCAGGTGTAAAATTATCACATAAAAATCTCATTATTAAGAAATACTTTCTGGGTGATCCTGTAAGAAAGCATTTATCATCTTGAGACTGGCTATAAAAACAACCCTG
Source organism: Picathartes gymnocephalus (assembly GCA_013390045.1). NCBI lineage: Eukaryota > Metazoa > Chordata > Aves > Passeriformes > Picathartidae > Picathartes > Picathartes gymnocephalus. The sequence continues at coordinate 36,173 of WEKY01045712.1, read as the reverse complement.
TGACAGTGGATGGTTCTTGTGTAGAATTGAGCTTAGTTCTTGGGATCAGCCCAGATTATATTGTGGAATCCTGGAATGCACGTGGAAGTCTTGAGATCAGGGACAGGTAACAAGGAAAACATCTTCAGCTTTCCTTTGTATGCTCTGCTATAGAAACACTGGGATAAATAGAAGACAGTGGGCTCATAGGAATTATATAAGCGTGTAAACCTTCCCAGAATTTTGCCTGCACAGCACTATAATTTTATATATAAAAGAATATTAAATATATTTGCTAATATATGGCAATTAAGTAGAATCCACTGGACCTGGCTAACATAGCAGGGATGTTAGGAGACTTGATGTAGCCCTTGCCCACCAGAGACAGTCTTCATAAGATGCCCTATGAAACTCGAAATTCTACTACTGTTAAAATAAAACCAGACGGTTTCTTTGGAAATACAAGCTGTACCTGCTCAGATGTGTGTGTATGCAGCTGCTCAGTAATGTGAATCACCACAGCCTAAGTCCATGAGTGCACTTCTAGGAAGAGTTAATGAAGAAATTGCTAATAGCACCCTACCTGTGCAGTGCATGCCATAAATTACTACACCTCAACCTGAACTCTGCTGGTTTGCCAGACACCCCAAAGTAGCCTGCAAAATGGTCTCTCCCCTTTCAAAAAATCAACCCTATGCACATGCCCAAACAATCAAGGCAAAATAAAAAGGAGATATGTTAATATAAATAATAAAAATATAATAAAGTCATATGAAACACATTATGGCAATGAACTACAAAATATTCCATTTCCACAAGATTAGGCAGTAAGCATTTTGTTCAGGATAGTACGTGGCCCTTGGTTTTCAGAAAGGTTGAGAAGTACTGTAAGCCCAACAAAAAAGCTTTTCTGCTTAGAAGCAATTTATTGGTTGGCTGGTCCATGTAATAACTGTTTACTAAGGAATACATTAAGCACTCTGTAACATTTAACAAATTATTTATAAGGGTTAATTAATGAAAATCATCCTTTTGTTTGCTTGCTGCCAGCATGATTAATCTGTTCTTAGTGTCATGAAAGACAGATGCCCCCAATAGTCTCATTTGGCTTTCTTGGCAAGTGGGAATAAGTAGAAATGAATAAACAAGGTTACATAGGAAACACTGATTAGAAGGAAATGATTACCATATGAATTGGCTAATTCTACTGAAATATTGAGAGAAGCTGATCAGAATAGAATGTTCTAGAGATTCTGCCAGTTTTCTTTCCCAGGCATTGAATTTGTAGTGTCACATTGAAAGAAGAGAAAAAGGCCTTTGGTGAAAAGTCAGGGAAATGTCAAAGTTTACTCGAGGTACGGATGTTCTTCATAATGCAGGGTACAAAACCTCAGAGAAAGAAGCTTATTAGTAGAGCTGGGTGAAGAATGGGTTGTCTGGTTTTGTGATCAAACCGAAAAAAAAAAAAGGAGAAGAAAATTGATCACAAGTCTCCCTTAGCTCCCGAGTCAACTAGGTAGAATTAAAAGGTGATTTTAATAACTTCTTTTTGTCATGATACACTAAACTTTGCTGCAGTTAAGAACCCAGCTTCTCTCACCTGTGCTTCTTGCCACCCCCCTGCTTGGCAGAGTATTTACACCCCACAGGCAGCTCTGCTCCCTTCTTGTGTCAGGAAACAGGGCTGGGTCCTCATTCTGCTGTAAGATCAAGATGCAGCTGACTTTTATTGAGGAAAAATTAAATAGTGCCTTACCAAGCGTTTCTCCCAAAGGGATGACACTTGATGTTAGGAGCTAATGAATCATGTGAAAAACATTCAGGAATATGATCTTTAGCTGAGAGGGCTGAGATCTGCTTTTTAACACTCTTACATGCTACATTTGAGTATTCCAACTACTTGCTGAATATTTGTAGCAGAGGATCTCCATTCGAGGATTGTGTGTAGTTTAGGGCTACAGAAGTGTGTGTTTGGAGATATTTATTAACATATTTGGGGAGTTTCTTGTTACCACCAAAGACAGAATAATTGTGAAGAGTTTGATCAAAGAGTTAAAACGATGGATTTTCTCCAACTATGGAATAGGAGGTCCAGCATAGAAATGTTTGTGCCAAGAAAAGCAATTTAAAAATGAGTAATGAGGGCACATTGTTAACGATTACTGTTAAAAGATCTATTTTTCTTTTTTAAAGGCTGCAAAAGCACAGACTATTTTTGGAAGTAACTATCCCATCGGTCCCTCTTCAAACCCACAGAATATATATATATTCTCATTCAGTAAGAAAAGGTCACCACCTTAAAGCAAACATTGTGTGCAGCCAAAGCAAGACTTTCAAGGGAACTCATGACCAGGTTTTAAGGAGTACATTCAGACCCAATACCCAAGGTCCAACAGTGTTCAACACTCAGTAACTGAGTCCTTTTGAAAGTCCAGATACTTGGTGCCAACACAATATTCTAGCCATTGGAAAATTTTTTCTCTGATAGAGACATACCAATGCATTGTGTTTTCCAGGGCATTATGTACCAGCTGAAATGAAATCCAATGTAACCATTAATTTGCATTTCCATAAATGCTTTTTTGCTTTTTTTTCCTTATTAGATCATCTTAAAATTAAATTAATAGATTAGGCAACTGTGACTGGGTTTTCTTTGTTACTGAATTACAGGATCAGTAGATATCAGGAATGGAAATGAATGTAATGGTAGCCTCTTACTGAATTTCAAACTATTTTCAGGCAGGACAAGAACTAGCTGGAGGTCCATAAAATAGTCCACTGAGTTGTATGTAACATGCATAGGGGAAGAATTCCCACAGTCTTACCAAGGAAATAAAGTTACGACTGCAAACCAGATGTGATGTGCTTCACTGGCATGACAGAGATTCAGAGACAATCGGAACAATTTGGAAAGAAAAGCAAGATCGACACATAAGCAGTGCACGGTGACCCAAAGGGAAACAAGAGGGGGTGTAGAATGACTTTGATACTTCTTTATGCAAATGCATTACTTAAATTATTTGAAAATACAAAGTGAAATGTCACCATGTCAATTGTTAATAGCTTAAGCACAATCAGAATCAGGTCAGGATTTTTCAGCATATTTCAAAAATAAATTTACTGCAGTCCATACTGCACTAAATTCTCTGACTTGTGTAAGTCTTGTTTTCCTTGACATAATTCAGCAGCCAGCCTGTGGAAAAATAAAAATGCTACTAAAGTATTTTTGTAGAATTTATCAGAAATATTGGTTTTCTTTGTAGCAGTAAAGAAAATTCACCAGGATGCTACCAATTCACCAGGACATGGACCTGACAAGCACATCCCATGCTACGTTAGCTGATTTTGTCTCAAGACTGCTCCAGCCTGAGACTTGAGAGGGTTGTGTGTTGTCAATGGGAAGTAAAGCCAAACTCTGAACACACAGCTGAGGCTGCTGGGACACTACTGCCAACTGCAAGCTGCAGTCTTGAAAGCAGGTGGCAAGAAAGAGTGGTCTCAGATAAACCCTGACACCTCTTCTAAATGGTTACATGAAAACGTGTAGTAGTCTTAAGTCTGGTTGTGTTAATTGGTAACCCTAAGTGCATTAAGGTTTTTGAGAGGAGGGGAGAAATTCTGATAATACGAAACAAATATTATGACATTTCTCTATTGTAATTTATAGTTTGGCAGTTTGGTAAATGAAGTTGTATGTTTTATTCCCAGAGTATTCTCCTATGTACTGTAAACTACTATCTTCAAAGAGAAATGTGTCATAAAGCAAAGCATTCTGCACTGTAGGCTGGGCACCTGCTGAAGGGATTTTGAAAAACAAAATGGATGAAAATGGTTTGTTAAAGAATTGAAACATAAAGCACAGAGACAGGGAGCTGTCAGACTGCTTCTAGTCCTCAGGATCCACATTTTCAAACCAATTTTGCCATGTATGAGATACCTCCTCCAGAAGGGTTCCCAAAGTGTCTAAAGTGCTAAAAAAAAAAAAAAAGAAAATTACAAACAAGCAACAAGAGGATCCAAGAGCCCAGGCTGTGCCAATTCAGTGTTTGCTGACACTGAAAGGTGAACTAAGGTGAACCCAGGAAAGGTCTGAGACATTGCCTGGTGCTACAGGAACTCCAGTGCAGAAAACCTCCTGAGCTTCAGCTGCACTTGGAAAAGCAAACCTGCAGGAGGACGGAAAGCCAGGGCAGTGGCCCTGAGAGATCATCAACAGAGACTCCAAAGAGGCTCTAAGGGCACTGAACCCTGGTCAGAAACACCCCATTATGTGCTGAGGCAGAGCAGGCAGTGAGGTGGGCGCTACCCCAAGGTACAACAGGAATGAAGGACACGATTTCACCTCAGAGCAGGCGAGTTCAGAACCCCGGGGGTGCCAGCCTGGCTCTCCTTAGGGGTGGCTGGAGACCCGAGCTGCTGGAAAAACCATCCAGAGAGCCCAGCATGCCCAGCCCCTCACAGGAGGTACCAGCTGGTGCTCCTGCAGGGACAGGGTTTGTTTCCACTGGGGCAGAGCCTACTTTTAACAGCTTCCAACCCAGCAGCATCCCCAAACCAGAAATAACCCTTAGACCTTGGCTGAATCACCCAAATCCAGGAACAAACCCCAAACCCAGATGTACCCCACACCTGGCAGCAACACCCAAACCCAGGAGCACCCCCCAAACCCAGCAGCACGCATCTGACACACACAGAAACACCTCCAAACCCTGAAGTTTGCCCCCTCATTGGCAGCAACCACCACACCCATAAACACCCCCAAGGCCAGGGACACAAACCTGCCAAGAGTCCTGCACATCCAGAAAGAACCACCAGAGACATCACTGAACCAGGCACCTTCCCCTGGGCCAGGAAACACCCCAAAGCTGGCTGCACTGCCCAGCAGGCTGTGCCAAGTCCGCTGTCCACCCAGGCTCCCCAGTCCAGCCAGGACAGGGAAGGCACTGCCAGTCCCACCGGTCTCATGCCCTAACACCACCCTCGAGAAAGGCGCAGGAGGATGACTGACAAATGGGCGTGGGACCACCCAATGCAGATGAGAAGACTTTATAGTGCTGGGTGAGAGGGCCCCAGCCTTGGGGCTGGCACACGGCTGCTCCTGGCGTGGATTTCTGGACGGCTGTAGGGCTTCTTCTCCCGCCGTTCCTGCCGCAGGAGGTGCCGGGTCCGTATGGGCCCAAAGCAGGAGCAGCTCTCCCTGTTCGTGGCCATGGTGCAAGGGGAGCACACCCAGGCAGGGTCCTGCAGCACCACTGCCATGGGACAGGGCGGCGGTGAGAGCTTGGAGAGCCTCTGTCAGCCCAGGGGGGACAGCGGGACACGTGTGAGGCCTTAGAGCCCCTGCAACGCCCTCCTCCCTCAGCAGCCCTGGGCGAGCTCCGGCCTCAGCAGCCCTTGGACACCTCTGCAGGTCACGCTGACACCCAGCATCCTTTAACACCGGCTTGGGTAATGGTGTCACAGTGGCTGCTGTGACATCACCACTGCCCACCTGTGTGCGCACAATGCTCAAAGCTTGGGACAAGGGGCCTTGCACTGTGACACCATCACTGCCCCTCTGTGTGCACCCCATGGCCCCAGTTTGGGACAGGGACCTTGGTGACATCTGGCATGGCTTAGCACAAGAACAGGGACAGCCATGGGGGATGGGGAAAGCACTGAGGACCTTGAAAATTTTGGCGTTTGGTGACACGCAATCGTGGCATGGGACCATGCAGGCAACTGTTGCCCGTGCTTGCTAAGCTTAGGGGTCAGCAACTCTCTGCGTGTAGGGTGCTGCTGGCTGCTCTCTGGACCAGATGTGTCGGGCAATATAACGAGCCCTGGAAGGTGCAGAGTCGAACCTGGGGCACTGTGCCGGGCAGAGATGACTCCTGCAAGCCCGAGGCGGGGCCGTCCGGGCACCCCCCGGGGAGAAGAGACAGCCGCATCCTCCTGCCGGGGAGTGCCCGGGCCGGAGCCGGCCGGGCCACGGGCTGCTGGACTCGTGGGACCGAGCAACGCGAGCGGGACCATGCCTGGGGCGGCTGGGGACACGGGACGCTCAGGCAGCTCCGGCGACATGCGGACCCGCCCGAGGCGCCGTGGCCCGGCCCGGCCCGGCAGCAGCAGCGCGGCAGGCGGGGCTGCAGTACCGGAAAGCACCACAGGGCGGCACACCGCCCTACAGCCATCTGACACTCGGCACAAAAGCAGCACTAAAGGCAGTGCTCAGTAGGACAGAGGGAGCTCAGAGTTTCAAACACTTTAGTGGTTAATGTGTATGTACTAAAGTTATACTTGTATTTTCAAACCCGATGAATCTAAAATTTTGAATATTCTAAACCCACATCTATAATAATGAGGGGTTATTTTGAAATCAATTCATATATAGTTATATATAAGAATGAGAAACTTAAGGTTGTGCTGGCTTTTTACACCTCTCCATCCTATGAAGTTTCCAGAATTTTGGGTACACAACCTCCATTTTTTGAAGTTCTCTGCAGGAAATCCCTTCTCCCACCTGTTCCTAACCCCTATCGTTCTCTCCCAGTGACACTGGGGCACCTTTAATACCCTCATTAGGGAAGGCTTCAAAACACAGGAAAATTATTTCACTGTTGTAATCAGGATGCAGAGCAAGACCAGAATACAGACAACACCAGCTTTTAAGTGTTCTTACACCAGGTACAGCTTTGCCAGTACCTGTTCTTGGGTGAAGGTTATAATTAAGCACAGCTGCAGTCAGGTTCTAAGGGCACAGATGTTTTTAATTAACAATTACATGAACAAGCCACAATTACATCAACTATCAACTCAACAATTACATTAACTGTTTAATTAACAATAATACAATTCTTATCAGAGGGGAAGGGAATTTCTCCTCCCACTTATTCATCACTTTCTGTATCACTGTCTTCTGAAGACTCAAACCAGTCTTCAGATCCTGCAGGAGGGTAACTCAGTTTTGCAGAACCTGGAAGTGATTAATAAAGTGTAACAATTATAAACCAGGCAAAAATGAACTCCAGAACAAATAACGCGTAAGTTGAGCCATACTATTATATGACCCAACCCAGCAAGCCCCAAATACTTTTGACTCAAACTAGACCATAATACTCAAACCCACTTCTATCTGCCCTTAGTCTGTGCTAAGATGACAGAAAAGTGCCCCGCTGCCTCTAGTTTGCTCTAGAGGTCCTCTCAGCTCTTTTCAGAGAGCATGAGCAAAACCTGCTGAAATAAATGAGTATTTCAGATAAAGCCAATGCAAAAAGAGGAATGCTGATGATTTTATGTATTGTAAAAAACAGACTCATTCAGTCCTTACCAACTGTAAAAGGCCTTTCATCTTCAGACTCTTCCCAGTGTTCAAAATCCAAGGACACGTGAACATTCTGTTGACAAAAACACTGTGAAATACCTGCAAATGTGTTCCAGAACATTCATTAACTCAAAATTTCACTTCACCTTGTTCTTCAGTAGTTTGCTCCACGCTCCTTTTTTCTGTTTTACCAGTAAAATCACAGCCTCTGTATCCTTAATCACACATGTGGACTTTTCTGCAATTATTGACTCATACAGCTCCAGGTCAGCCACATAAACTTTGCCTTCTGAGTAAGCACTGCAATATACAAAAAGATTAAAAAAATTAAATGCAAACGAAGTCAGACACTTTGCTGAGCATACTGAAGTTTCTTAAACCTACCTGAAAGCCACCTTCTCTTTAAAGAACTCACACTTACTGTCAGCTGCCCTCAGTATTTGTACCTTCAGTGTCACAGTCACGTTATCTTGAAACCACTTGATTTGTGGATGACACCTGAAAGAAAGTTAGTTTAATGGGGTATTTTCCAAAGCAGAAAGCCACTGATGTTTAGCCAAGCTGTCTCACACACAGCCAGAATTTGCCCATGAAGTCACAACTCAGCCAAGGAGCCTGGGCCACGCAGACCTGACACCAGCAGCAGTGCCAGGGAAGCAGGTGATGGACACACACCACTTAAGCCTCCTACAAAAGCAGCACGTTCCAAGTCTTTGGAGGAGCTCACCCAGAAGTTCCATGGGGAGACACTCTCCACTGACTCTGATGCACACCAATCACAACTACTGCCTCATTTCAGGATGACACCATAGTCTGACCTTGAAATGCCAAAGGAAAAGCTAACAGCAAAAGCAACCTCCAAACAGACAAAAGGAACTTTTCAGCTGACCACAGACACTGAGACAGAACAATTCTGTTTGGCAGTTAATACACAAGCTAAATGGGGGGGNGGGGGAAATCACTATTTTCTTACCCTTTCTGCTGATGCACAGTAGAGTCTTCTGCTTCTTCTGTATGAACTACATCATCTAAAAAGAAGATATTCAGAAACATCCTTTATACTTCCCTATACTACAGAAACTGGCTATTTCTAGACTTCTCCTATACTACCATAAAAATAACTTGTTAGCAATCACAATCAAGTTACTGTCTTTGTCCTTTATACTGTATACTTCCTATCCTGAAAGATTTTATGAAGTTAATACATCAACTAAAAATTTTAATTATCAAGAATATTGTAAGTTGGTGTAAGAAGATGAGAAAAAACCTAACCAAACATGCAGTTTTCCAGGTCAGGCAAAGGTTTTTTCCAGTTACAAAACGTTATTTATTTGACACCTGCAACATACCATTTTGGGAATTAGTGGGGAGTTTCAGGGATGAAATGATTAATACTGGTGTCAACATCACAGCTTGAAACATGGCATTAGTGTGACTATTATCAGGGGGAAAAAAGCCTACAATAAGCACTCCAGCCTTTTTATCTGCTACAACTTCTTCACCTTTCACTGCTCCAAACTTGTGTCAGCTGCTAGCAGGGAATCCTGTCCCCCTGCTATGCCTAAGCATTTCTAAGCCTCTACTGATAGAACAGTAAACACATCCTTGAGACTGGATCAAAAAGAAATGAGGGGAGGGGAGGAAAAACATGTTATTTTCTGTCATCCTGAATCTTAGGAAAAAAATTCAACTCCCCAGAGAACGTTGTTGTTGTTCAAGCTCCCATTCCAACACATTTCAACTCCCTTAAACAGCAATGCTCTTGTCCTCTATACAGCAGAGACCTCCTACTCACATGTTCCACTTAGAGCCTAAGAATTCCAAGTGTCTGAAGGACAAAGCCCTCCCTGAACAGCCACACAGTTACAGGAGCAGGAGTCACTCTCACAGCCTCTCCTGGCTGCTCACGGGAAGGCAGTCCTGGCTGACTGCAAACATCAGCCACATGGTGCTGCTCTGTACACCCAGAGCAGTCTGCAGCTGCCAGGATGACTGTTAGGTTGATACCAGAGCATCTAACTTGAATTCAAGATTGAAAACTTTTGGAAATGACAGGAAGTCTTACTGCTTGGAGGAGTCACAGAACTGTTACAGCTTTCAGCAGAATTTTCCTGTATTGATGTATCCTGTGGGTTGGATGCCTCCTCCAGACCAGCTGTGTCCTCTTTTGTGCTCCTGAACACAGGACAAAGCAGTTTTAGAAGAAAACCTACAGATGATAATCAGCTTCACCTTACTTTGCCTCCCCCTTCTTTAACCTGTACCTCACTAACAAAGCCTATACTGAAGTTACAAATTTTTCAAACAGTAGTCTCAGGCTTAGCAAGTCTGTAAAAAAAAGATTCGAAGCAGTTGCATTACACACATTTCAGCACAAAGCACCACAACAAAGTGGCCTGGTCTCTGGTCATTACATGCTCTGGTGATGATATGAAGATTCCCAACCTTCCTTTCCCAGGAGAAAAGAATAAACGCAAATAGGTTGTGCCTGAGATACAAGAAAACCACCTGGCCTGAGCCCTCTGTAGAGAGTAAAACCTGAAAAACGGCCTTCCAAGCAGAAACTTCTCATACACCAAATCTGAACAAATATGGGAGAAGTAAAATCCTTTGGCTAAGATTAAACTCTGGCATATAACCTAGTTATAGATAGGAGTGCAGGAGCCTCAATCTAGGCCAGAAATACAGTATGAAGAAGGTCAGGCTTCCTTTTGTTGACTGGCACAGTCACAGAAACAACCACACGATTAAGTGGCTAAAAAAACTCCCGCACTGGGGACCACAACAAAAAAGCTACAGAAGTCTTGATGATCAGCATTTTGTATGAAGGGTCTTAGGATGTGCCCTGCCAACATACACAGTATTTACTCAGTTCTAAAAATTTACAGGACAAGGAAAATAAAGTTCAGTGCTGCTTCTGCAAAATCCACCATGCAGCCATACTCATTAAATAAAGGGTGATCTCCCTACTCACTTTAAAGGAAAACTGGGTACATTTTCCAGCTTGAGCTCTGCAGTTCAAGACACAAACAGTATGCTGCAGTGCTCTGACTGGTAAACATTCAAACGAGTTACTGAGCATCATAAATTGTAACAGAATCTGAATTCACACTTCATACTTTTATTATTAACTTGCCTGTCCGCATCAAATTCTAGTTTAACATTTTCTAGAATTACAAGTTTCTTTTCCTTGTGGTTACAGGGCTAAAGAACAGTTAATGGGAAGTAGACACATTACAAACACAACTGTTTCTGCATTTAAACGAAAATAACTGTCAGTAATATTAATCATATTCAGTTAAATAGACTTCTTCTCTTAGTATATGCTGAAAAAAATTAGCAAACACTTACAAATGCTCCAAGTTCTCTGCATGATCCAAAACTGGCATCTGTCTGCACAGCTTCTGAATTTCTCCTACATGTCCAGGATTGTCAGTTCCCAAACCCGTTGACAGAATCTCAGATCGAATATTGTACTCATTGATCCACATCTTCATTGTGGGAAGGTTGGTAACCCCAACCTTGAATTACACAACATTATAAAGGGAAAGCACAGCTCTTCAATGGTCCCTCTCCAACTCAAAGCTGCTGCTTAACTCAAACTTTAAGCATAGAGCTGCTGACTTATGCCTACAGGCAATTTGGTTTTCCTGATTTTCAAACAGGAACCTCTCCATGTTTGATTGTTTTCCAAGTATTACCATCATTTGCATTGTGATAATGGCTCAGGTCACTGGCTGTTTGCCCTAAGAGAACCAGGATAGCAATAAGTGAACAGTGCCAGCCCTTATCATACAACTGACAGCCACAATATACCTCACTGAGTTAAGAACTGAGAGTCCCAAACAACCCAAGAACTGCGGAGGGGTGAGGGGCACAATAAAAACCCAAAAGCCTAGATAGAAATTTGTGACAGGTTGAGCTCCAGCATATGGGAACAGAAAATACTGAAAAGAATGACTTCCAGATCATTTTCCAATCCATTTTCCACTTGACTCATTCCACAAAATTCGGAAGTCTGCTGGATGCTAATGGATGTGAAACTGTAGAACAAGGAAGATCTAAGAACAAGTGCACCCATTTTTCCTATTCTGATCAAGAAAATCTTCAACATTTTTCATTTGCAGAAAAGTTTACACTAAAACCAACTGCAAACTAGCCTAAGAGCTGTAAGAGACAGCAGACTCAGAATTATGAACAGAATAAATTAAGTCTATGTCAAAAGCTGTTGGATATCAGCAAACCATCCTGGAGGATGCAAGTTTCATTCTTCCAGAGGAATGTGCGACAAGCTGCAGAACTGATTTCACAAGACAAACCACTGAACACTAGTGCCTCCCAAATACCCTTTTGTGAAGTAGCCTTGCACCACATTCAGATATACTAAGATTTCACAGTGCTGCCATTCTATACCTACCATTGGGTCAACCCAAACTGTCTTCCCCAAGGTATGGACCACTTTTGCATGATGAACTTTTCCTTTAATTTTGTGATTAATGTGATCAGTCACCTAGGAAAAACAAGTTGTCACTGCAATTCAGATGTATGGATACCAATACACCTTTACAGTCACTTTAACTACAATGGAACAACTTTCTGAGCTCAATGAAAAGGGTATTCAAAAAATAAATACAGTTTTCAGTAAGCCAGTGGAACACTCTAACTTAACTCTAAGTTAGAATAGTATTAGTCTTCAAGAAAAGAGCTTCCTTAGTGGAAGATCACTCAAACACAGGTCAGTTTAGAGAGGCTGCACTTCCCCTGTTCCTCCCCCAGAATCCAAAGCAGTGATAACCTATTCTAAAAGAAAGACATTTCAATCAGAGAAAAAAGCCCATGAATTTCCCTGTATTATTCCATAGGGAAATAAGAAATCTGACCTTCTTAGAATCTGCCCCTATAGCACGAATTTAGTGTCAATATTAGTATGCAATGCAATCTGGTACCTAAGTGTACAGTTTGTAACTGTTTTCTTGTAGAAAATGACAGAGCTAGAAGGTAAAGAGCATCAAGGAAATACCATGCAAAACCTGCTTAGTACCTTTGGATTCCATTCAACTTCATTATCTATGGGTTTTACTCTACAAACTATGATTTCCACAGCCTGAGGTGGCAGACTCTGGAACTTTGCAGGTAAGTGAAGCAGCTGATCACTATTAACTTGATTTGTTCTTCCTTCATCTATGTATTTAATTGTGACCTTACACACATTTTCTTCATCTTTTGCTGGAGTCTCTACCACCTGAACCCTTCATATAATAGGAAAAGAAACACAGAATTATTATTTATGTAACCAGTTGTGCAGAGTATTTTTTAAACCTGCTTTCATTTTAAAACTGGTATTTTCACAGCTCACTGCAACTAAGTGCATGTGTGGGGAATCATCTTGTTTACCATTCAGCAACTCTGACTAGGCAAGAGCTTTTTAAAAGCATTATTGGCATGGCAGTGATTTTTTGCTGCTTTTGAGGATGGGCTTTTTTCTTTACCCAACACTGATATTTTTAAAAAGCTTTGTATAAAAACATACACATGAATAACGTAAAATGCCAATAAAATTTTACCTGTGGCAAATGGCTCCCTCACGTAATCCATAAAACACTGACTTTTCCACAGTGTTAACAGAAATCCGATGTTCTGGTACCTTGAAATAATCATTCATTTCTTTAGCAAGAACTGTATATTGGTCCTTTTGTTTCCTGACTATTCGACCAAAGTAGTTTGTTGCATGTACAATGAGGAGAGGCAGGATCTGAAAGGATCACACACATCGGCAGAAAAGAGGGATGGATGGTTTCTTAAACCAATGAAACCAAAGTCTTTATATGTAGATCACATACCTCTTTCCAGCCCCAAAAGGTGACAGATGTTGCTGTAGACACACATTCAGAAAACAATGACGAGCTGTTACTATTCTCAATCCTAACTGCCCATATTTCAGTCAGCAGTGGACAGCAATGTATGGAGAGCAAGAACTCTTGGGTTTCAGGGGATGGTGTTCCACCTCAGTGAGCACCAGTGAGTTCTGCCAATTATCTGCCAGGCTACTCACCACTAACGAATTCTGCACCACTCCAGCTCTAAACACTCTCCAGTCTTATAGGGAGTTTTACAAGAATTGACTGCTCTTTTTGCACTAAAATGACTTCAATGAAAGACTACAAACACAGAGCTGTGCACACCAATGCATAAAATGCTGCTGAGTGCAACTCAGATAAAGCCCAAGTCTCAAAGGGACTTGGGTACAAACTCTTACTGGGATGTGAAGAACCATCATAGCAAAATCAATCCAATAGCCATGAAGGTTTCATGAACATGAAAATAGTAAAAAAAAAAAAAAAAAAAAGTCCAATTAAAACAGCACTCTCTAGCAAAAGAGTCTTCCAAAGCACTGATATTTTTGTAGGAATAACTCAACTGTTCTACCTACAAGAGAGGAGCTGTACCCCATTTACTGGGCATACCACAAATGAAAATACATTTTCTAATCCCAAGGCCACATAATGCTCAGTTTTCATCAAGTTCGTATGAATATGTCAGCTAAGAAAAAAATCCTTCCACTTCAACTTCTCTTCGCTCCCAAACATTACTTTGTGTTTCCTCTACAAGAAATATAACTGAAGTTTCTATAAATCTCCATCTTTGTTAATTCTGGGGTATGGTCCCAAATTATAAAGGGAATGAATACACAGAATACAAGTCCTCTTCCCACAAAATGTCAATCTTCAAAGCAGAAAAAAATCTGAGGTAAACTCAGAACTACCTGCAGAACAGTTCCAGTTCAAGCTAAGGATACAAGGAACACTGATTTATACAAGGGAGAAGGGAAAAACGCTAGACAGTAATAAATAGCCATAACAGATGATATCCATACTGGACAGTAGCATTAATGGAATACAAAAATAAAATAAAATTTAAAAAAAGAAGTTAACATGTTAGGTAGCTGGTTAAGACCTGCCCTCTTGGTACCCAAGCCCAAGGAACACTGACTTACTGTCACACGTTCAGGTGTTTCTATCATTTCATCTGCAATGTTCTGGGCCATGTCTATTGATAAATTTATTTGGTGACGATCTGGACACTCTGTTCTGTTCCTACATGAAAAGAAAGCAAGACAGGTTTACTAAAAGGCTTTCTGCTTTCAGCTGTAAACTACTGTTACATTACTTGCAACAGGCAACAGAAAAAAGAAAAAAAGAAAAAAGAAAAAAGTCATGAGCAAAACCTGTTTTAGATAAGAGCATCCAACAGGAAAATTCATCAAGGAAATCAGCAATCATCACGTGGGGCACAAAAACCTGACACTTCCTTACCTGCAAATCCCAAATGTTTTAAGAGACGCACACAGGGGCCTTGAAAATTTCTCCTCTTCCTCAGATTCCAGCACCCTGGCAGTCAAATCATGGAGTTCTTCTGGAATTTCAGTTTCTGCATGCTTTAAATAGCGGAGAATCCCAGCTGCCTGGCAGGCACTGTTCTCTGTCAGCAGAATGACTGACATGGCCTTCGTATGTTCCTGATCTACAGCAGAACCCTGAAAGCAGTACGAAATATTTTGGAAAACGTTTGTGTATCCACCAGCAATAATCCAGTGTAGCATTACCCAGTCAAGGTTCACCCAAACCTTTATCCCAGTGCAGAAGTTGTCACTCATGCACCGCAGGCGTTGCCCAAAGACTCCTGGAGAGGGGAAACTGAAATGGATCACACAAGTTGCATCTGTGATTCCCAAAGGCTGCAGGCAGTCATCTGTTAAAACTAAGCACATGTTTCACACAGATTTGTAACTGTAATAATTCCAGCATGGGAAATACCACCTCACATGAGCCATGGCTGATTGCCTTCTCCCCACCGACTGGAAGATGAAGATGATTTTTTTTCCCCTCAATACATTCCTGTAAGGCTTTTTATTTCTCCAGGCAATAAATCCCATCAGCATATGGCAGATAGCTTTTCATGCCAATCTCACAGAATTCTCTATTTCCTGTCAGCACCACAGAACACAGAGCATTGAGTACAGCCCAGTAATTCACAGGATTAAGACAGGAGATACTTGAAATACAGCAGGAAATCTCATAGCTCTGTAAGAGCCTACAAAGCAGAGGGAAGTCGATCCTCTTGGTTTTGTACAACATGGAAAACAAATAAAGACCTTTGTTACTGCAAAAAAAAAAAAAGAAAAAAGCTTTTGGAACTTGCACAAAATTACTACAATAAATCTTTGCAGTTTGGATATTATTTCAGACTTAATATCTCCTCTGTAGGAGAGACACTTGTGAAATAACGGTAAATATTTGGAAACACTGGTAGTTCTTTTAACTAAGAAGGAAAACAACAACAGGAGAAAAGAAAAAAAATAAACAGCAGCTATAGCACTAAGAAGCAAACAGAGAACTGGGAAGAGTTCATAGGGATCTGCCCCTGTGGAAGTGGTGAGATAACCCAGTGTAATAACTGCTTGGTGCAGATCTTAGCTCTACATTAAGATACAATCCCAACCAGACAGAGAATCCTCACCTAAAACAGCTGGAGTGCCAGAACTGTGCATTTTTCTCCACCTCTCCAAGACACACCTGGCATTACACTTGCTCTCCTTACGTTTTTTCAAGGAAACTACTGAGTTGCTCTTCAGTGCCTGCATGGCAAAGTGAAAAGTTACATGTTCCTGCAATGCTGCTGTACTTGCTCCATTCAACTCCAGTAAGCAGCATCTCTTACTAGAATTTAGCACATCTTACTGTAAAGACACAAGAAAAGAGCTTATGAAATTTAGGTTGCTTACATGAAAAAAAAAAATTGTATTAATGGAGGTAGGATTCATTAATTTCCTGTATAAAAAGGAAGCTCACATTCCCATGTATTAGTACATTAGACGGACATTTAAGGAAGTAAAGACTTCAAGCTTTTCCCCTCATTAATGTGCCCTCGCTTATCTGATTCCATGATCTAACAACATGCAGATTCGTGCTTCAGTCTCTCAGCACTCTTCATTAAGTCAACCCTTGAAATATTTTCATAGGCCAGGTAAAATATTTCAAGTTAATGTACACAAGAATTACTATATACAGATTCAATCCTACGTTAACATCAACAAACACTCTTAAGTGGTGGCAGGGTTGGTTTTGATAGGCTGGAAGAAATGGACCCTCAAATATTCAAAGGAAATGTGTTAGAAAGTCACAATCCTAAACCAGATTTGCTTCCATTAATAATAATCAAACAATAAACATTCCAGATACACTACTAGTTGCATCAGAAAAGAAAACTAAGTATCACAGGATCTATGCCAGCTATTTGCTGGCAGTTACCTTTAGCAGGAATGATTAACTTCCAAATTCACATTCCTCCTTTATTCTCACAAGATATTTTGATATTAAGATTAAAACAAAAAACCACCACCCAAAAGTATGTAAGCTTAAATAGTTTCTTACCTTATGAACCATCTCTACTTCAGTTGCTGAGTCAGTGCATACCAGCACCTTCTGAAGACTCCTCTGGCTGAAATCCAGGATTTTGAGTAACTCAGCAGTTCTGTTGCTGTTCATGCAAGGCTGCACCACCTAAAAGCAAATACAAAACACAGGGCTGGTAATTCATGTAACCCATATGTATTTTACTATGTAATTCTTCCTGATCCCACTCCTAATGCATCCATACATTGACACTTCTTCGGTTCTGCTTAACCATTAAGGCTTCTCACAAAAACTCGTGGGTTTTCAGTTTCCTGACATGCTCGGAGTGTCTCCTTTTGGAAATTCCCCAACATTTAGAACGCACAAACCACTCCATCCTGAGACACAGAGTAACTCAAATCAAACAAACCATTTTGTATTATTCTTAAGGACTACACCACACTGACTGGAAACTAAGTGAGCAGATTCCTAAGAACATGTAATACACGTTACAGAAATTTGAGGTCCAAAGTTTGGTATTGTGTGACAGCAGCAAACCAAGTGCTTTACTAGATCTGCCTTGGGACTGTTTACCTTGTAGCTCTGCCACTTATAGCTAACAACTACAAAAACATTCTGGTAACATTCTGGTCAAAAACTGTACTGTTTGCAAATACATCTCATCAAATTTAGACTAATTTGCACTAACCATGAAATATTCAATGGACTGTCTTCATCTCAGTCCTATAAAGGAAAGTAAGAGACCTCCAGCTCATTCACATGATTTCTAACAGCCACTTCAGCTCACACTGGGAGGCAGCACTGCAACACCACCTCCTTCCAATAAACCATCAGCAGCCACACAGTGACACACCATTCCCAAAGTTTTACCTGTTGCACACCTCCCAAGATGGCAGCTTCTTCAATAACTGTTATCACAATGTAAGGATCATTCATGAACTCCCTTATCAAGGGTGTGATGTGTTTATTCCACTGAGTTCCCACAGCAATGATCTGATGTGGTAGATTCCCCTGTGCCTGAGCCGTGGCTTTCTTGTAACAATCCAGGATAGTAAACACCTAGGAAGGAAAGAGGTTTTTTTCTCTCCTCTCATCATATTCCAGCAAGCACATGACAGCCCAGAAAAATACAGTTTGAGCACACTGGTTTTACGAGTCACAAAGACACTACCACAGCAAACTACAAGTTTCACACCCTAAACGGAAGGGTTTTTGCTATGTACACTTTTACCCTGCTCTGTGAGTGACTTCTGAAGCAAGAGAAAGCAACAGGACAGCATGCAGTGACACCTATGCATGTGCACATAACTAATGCAGGATTCTGTCCAAAGAAGATGGAATCTCAGGAAAAGGATCTGTTCAAATCTGCACTATAGTAAGTCTAGACAAAGCAGACCTCAGAGGGCAGAGGCATTCAGCAAAAACTAGGTGGTAACTACAAGACAAGCCCAACCTGCCAACACAATAGTTTGCAAATATAAAAAGAAAAAATAGAAAAGAAGAGGAGGGTCACCATAAACCCACTTCCAGTGTTTTTTTTCCTCAGCATGTGCCACTGTTTCAAACACATGCACAACTGGAACAGCATTTTGCCAACTGACAGTTTAAGCCATTTACCTGTTCAGTAGCGTCAGAGAACAGCACCTCGATCTCATCAAGAACAAGATGGCAGAGCCTACACAATAACCCAGTGTTATGCTCCAGCAGTCTCAGGAGGTTGTACGGTGTAGTCACTACTACTTCACCTGTAAGTTGGAAGAAAAGATTGTTACCATTAATTTACAACTTGGAAGACTATTTATATGACACCAAAGGTCAGGGCAGCTTTAATAAAAAGGGTCACATTTGTATTTCAGATGTACCGTCTTGAACCTGAGAAGTTTGTGTTTTTCTACTCCTGCATGTTTTCCAAGACGTGAGTGGGTGAGGCTCTGATATTTTGAAATCCAGTGAAATGTCTGAAGGTTAACAAGTTTACAAAGCAGGATGTAATCTGATTTTCCAGTAAGGTACTGGAAGTAGAGATAGGAACTTCAGAATCAAATAGTCAGAAGGGAAATATTTATAAATATATGCAAGAGCAACTTTAGCAAAGTTCCGTTTCAACAGTGGAGTAAAGCACACGCTGTAGCTTAGGAACTTACATACACGTGTGTGCATGTGTATCTGTCTGCACACAGAAATAAAACCACACCAATCTTCACTGGTGCAAATACACCAACAGCTCTGCTACTAAAAGGTCTGAATTCATCCACCAGGCTCAAACCTGAATGATGGACGAAAAAATACCAACTGCTGAAATGGAGTTTTAAACAATCCTTCCTAGTTTTATCCATAGTTCTTATTCCCTCGGCACAAGAAAAGCCACAGCAGAAATTGTTCTTTCACATGCTCCTGCAATTAAGGTAGCCCACACTGCCTTCAAGGGTAGCGAAGATGACAAAGTATTCTTACAGCCTCGGATTTCCACTTGGCTGGCTGCTTCCTTGTTCTGCCCAAGGATTATCAGCATTGGACGAAGATGCCTGCAGCCTTTCCTGTAGGTTTTCAGTAGGTCAAAAACAAGTTGTGCCTTCTTCCATCCAGGACATAAAATGAGTGCTAGTGGCTACATACACCGGTAGAAAAATTGACAGCACTGTATTAGACAAAAGCACAGAACCTTAAGAATCTAGTCGTACTTGGGGTTGTATTGTGCCATTTTCAGATGTCCCTTACAACCTCATTAATTCTGTTTCTATGATCTAATACAAAAGCTAGAAAATGCATTGAAGTATTTAAAACAGCTAATAACCATTTTAGTTCAACGAGTACACCCTACTCATGCAAAAACAAAGCTCCATCATGTATCTAAGTGCCAGGCATTGCTTTAAAAATTAGTTTGGGACTCCCCATTCACACAGTCCATCCAAGTCCTCTAAGCAGAGGCCTCACAGAAACAGGCAGGCATGACAAAGATAGACTGAGATGACACTAATGTGTACATTCCAAAATTCAGAGTAGTAACAGGTTCTCTGGTCTAATATATACATACTCCACTCATGTCTGGCAAAGCTCGGTAGCCGCTTTCCAACTGCAGAAGTGTCAGAACTGGTGGAATATATAATAAGGGATCATTTCCCTGATGGGAGATGACCATGACATCATATCCCCAAGCTACAGGTGGCCAGCAGTAGGACTTGGTGAAGGTAGGGCCTGAAAACTTGTTCCAAGCAAGTTCCTGCAGAAAGAGAAATTAGAGTTTCCCATGCAATCTGTGTACTTAAAACACCAACAAAACAAGACAAAGCATAACAACGAGAGACTTAAAAGCTTTTAACCCACTACAGAATACATGCTCCTAACAGGTAACATGAAAAATCATCTTCTGGGCTGAGGTGTTAAATTACTGCATTAAAATTCAAATCCACTTGTAGCAGTGGCTAATATACCAGAAAAACGTGTAAAATTCATACAGCATATCTCCAAAGCTTCATTTATTCAACCACACAAACAACCTTGTACGCACTCCTCAATCAAACTGAGATATTACTGCAGTATTTAGTATGTAGATTTGAGGTATGAAATTTGCCGTAAAAAAGATAATCCATGTAGTACCATGACATCTGCTTTACCTTTTTCAGACCACCAGAAAGCGGTGCTGTTTCCAAAACTGATGATGGCTCAATTTTCTTGCTCAGGAACACGAAGCTTTTTTCTTCCCCAACATTTTGAAAATTCTGAAACCACGAGACAAATAGATGACAAAGGCAATACTTAACAAAAGTGGTTTATCTTACATAAAACTCAGAAGCACTCACTGTATTTCAAAATGGCATTTTGATGTAAACGAATTGAATCCTAAATTCACTTTAAATATGATTTGTACATAATGTAGTTACACAGACCAATGGCGAGACAAAAAACTCATTACTGCTATTTCTTAATGGATGATTTTCAAAAGTGGTTTTAACACAACTGTCTTAAGCCCCTCAAGAGATGCAGGAGATGCTCTGTTTGCAGCTGGCACTCAGTCCCACAGTGAGCAGCATGAGGCAGGGACTGCTGTCACAACACAGATGGCAATTTCTCTCCCTTTTCTCTGATGCAGTGCAGGTCCTCTAAAGACTGCAGCCCCTTCAGGAACATCTGCATGGAGCTCCTCCTACTCCTCTGACCTTGCCATTGTCTGATTCTCCCTTTTTTTTCCCTTCCCTGGGGTTTGCCCTTTCTTAAATTCAGAGAGGCATCCCTAACTTGGCTGGCTGGCTCAGCTTTAGCCTGCAGAGGCCAATGCAGGTGCAGTCAGACCCTGACCTCCTTCCACATAGACCCAATGCTACCAAACCCAAAATGTTTGCACAAGAGAAGTTAAATGAAACTTAATGCTTGAAATACCTGCTGGTCATCTTCAACTGTATGTATCTGGAGGGAATTGGAATTTAAGAACTGTGGAAGCCTGAGAAACAGATATTAGAGTCAACAAACTCAACAGAAAAACGTAGTTTATAAATACCAGCAGTATTTCCCAAATGTCATGAAGCAATTCACTCCAAGTATTTCTGACATACCTATGCCAATCAGAAAAACCCTCAATGCAAAAGGAGAAATAAAAAAAACACCACTTGGAAAGCAAAATTCAATGAAAACAATCCTTCAGGATCTTTTTCAAAAATAATTGGTAAGTTCCCTGACACTAGAAGAAAAATAGACTGGACTGTAGAAAAAAAGGTTTCTTAAAGTTTCAAAACATAAACCAACTCATCTCTGAATCAGTTAGAAATCTGAAATAAGAAATACTCCTGGGGTTTATTACATATGCATCAACTGACATCCAGCACAGTGAAAGCATTGCACAGATTGACCTAGTCACATTCCATTAAGTCTGAAAACTTTATAAATCACACCAAGAATAAAATAAAGCAAGTTAACATATTTAGTGCGCAGAAAGATACCTCCCCACCACAACCCTGCTATCAAGCTACTGTTTAGAAAGAACTAGTGTTTTTCTAGTCTGGGTAACAGTAGCCTGTAAGTTCCTCCTTCCCCAAAAGGACATGCATGCATCTTCCATTACCCTCTGCCCTTTAGAGGCCTAAGAACAGTAGTTGCAAACATCCTACAGCTCCCAACTGTCTGATTACAAAATCATTCTGAGTATTTAACATGCTGCACCACACCTCTCTGTTTGAACTGCTTTATCTTCCTTGGAAGGCAAACCTGGCACCATGCTGACCACCTAGAAAAAAACCCACATTTAAAGGACTAAAATACTGTTCAAAAGCAGTATTTAAAATGCGAAGTTAAAAGTGGTTTTCTTACCCAACTGTGGGATTCTCCAAATATTTTGCAGCATTCTTTTACAAAGTTGAATGTTTTTTTGGACTAAGGCAACAATTCTGATGAAATAAACTTCAGAAAACAGTCTAAGAATAACAAGCTGGATGACTACAGCACTCCTAATCTGGTCTATGTATGTTTAGTTTGTTCACAACTTAATACAAAATATAATACTTACAGGCACAGCACTGTCATTTAGACCTGTGCTTGACCTTTGGGATGTCTTTTCAAGAACAGAACTACAATCAGCAAGACCTAAAAATGTAAACAAAATGGAGATAAACACTTTTCTGATTATCTGAACATATGAAAAGTTACAGATGGACACCACGCGTCCCAATCACTGGGATCCAAACTGAGACAAGACATTCCCATTCCACCGATTCAACTAAACACACAAAGTGCTGCATGCAGGGTTGTCTCCCACACGTGGGTCCCACCTGGCTCAAGATGTGGCGATGGTTTCTCCCCAAAGGGCAGTTTTGGCCTGGCAACAAACGTAGGACCAACAAACTCCACTGGAACACACTCAGCATTTAATGACACTTCATCGTCAGAATCATCTGGAGAGCTCCCTGCAGTCTCCTTAGCTTCCTTGTAACAAGCAAAGTGCTTTGCAACCAGATCATCATTAACACAGATCTACAAAAAACCCAAACAAGTTCTTTATTGATCAGTGTCAACAAGGAATAGCTATACCACCCACCACATACTCTTTTAGAATTGATGTGAAGCTTTACACAAAAGCAGTGCTTTTATAAATGATAAAAACCCGCAAACAAATCCCCAGAAATACCATGCACCAGTGAAAGCCTTCTGTCGAACATTAATTGTAAAAAAAGGAGTGTCATACCTTCCTGTATGCCCTTTCAACAGGTGTTAATTAGTGAGTTTTATGTTTCTGGCCAAAATTCTGTACTGAATTAACTGTTTCTATGAGCCCTACACATCTGAAAGAACCCTCTAATTCAGTCAAACCTCTTTATTTCTTTTGGATTTGTTGTCCATCAGAATTTGGTAAGAAAAAGAAGTGGTATCAGGCCTAAAACTTCTTATATCTACCACAGCTGCTTAAGTCTAGCAGCAGCTACAGCAGAGACTGACACAAATTACACATTTTGGCAAGTGGAACTAGACTGGTTGTTTCTTCCAGCTCCTTGAGGACTCAGCTGTATGCAAGAGTGTTAACTTCTAGTTATTTTTACAATATTATGCAGCTGCCTTACTGAAACATCTTCAAATATGACATCACAAGAAGTACATCAAGTAATTCATACAGTTGTCCACGTAAGTACTGGCTGGACTTCACTTGCTTGTCAGTAATTCAAAAAAAAAAAAAAAAAAAAAAAAGGTTCATATAAAGGACAATACACGTTCTGCCTCCTGGAATTTCTCCAGAGGTTTACAATGAACAGAACTGTAATAAAAACTTCTAATAAGTTAATGATTTAGCTTCTACTGTATCTGTGAAGTGCATCAATAGGGTTGGAAATATAGAAGTATCTTACCTTTTCATCTCTTATAGACACAAAAAGAAACACCTCTAACACTTTATCTTCTACTGCCTGTATTGTAGCTTTAACCTCGGTAGCCTCTAAACATAGTAACACAAGAGAAAAATGAAACCCTTATAACACTATCAGCATTCTTCACTTGTACTTTCTGAGACAGACAGAAACAGAAATCACAATTAAAGATGTGTAACACTTGTTATTTCACATAAATGAAACAAGGAAGTTAACAATAAAAACCTGACAGCTCCAAAAAGGAACTTGTCCTTAGTCTTTGAAAGAGGATTGAGAGTTGAAACAGATTAATCACCTCTCAAGACAAACTCTCAGTTCTACACTAAGAGTCTTGGTTTATCTCTTAGACTTTGACAGGCTGGGGCACCAACGTGTGCTTTCCAAGCGTGACATTTCCTTTTCTTGAAAGAAGTTGTATTTGCACATCTGTACAGCTTTGTTACACTTTTCATTTGAGCAAACACAGCTGACAGAAGTCTGTTCCCAAACCCTGAAGCACCTCTGCATGCACGAATGCACGACAGCTGCGATGCTGACTTAGAGACTCGTGTTAAGTACACAGAAAGGTTCCAAAGTTCAAAACAAACGTGACATGAATGCTCCCTTAGTCTGCTTGAAAGCCAGACACAATCTAGTTAACCACCAAAATTTATGCAGCATGGAAGCCCAGAGTACTCAAAATGCAGTTCCACAAATATTTGTGCCTTGGTCACTCCATACTTATGAGGCTCCTTTCCCTTTATTTTTAATAAAAGGCATTCATAAATTTAATCAACTATACACAAGTATAATAAACTTGTACACAGGTACTGTATTTCTCTAACAATTAATTTTTCCCAGAATAGAAGTGCTATTTACCTTTGAGAAGTTTTCGAAAATGCTGGATAGCAGCAGTATCCCATCTTTTGGCTGGTCTAGGAAAATAAACACCACCAGTTATCCCACATCAAACATGAAAGTGGTAATTAAAAAAAAAATTCTATATAAGCACAAAGCTCTAAGTTATGCAAATTCTTACAAAGTGCACAACTAGACAAATCAGAAGAATCTGACTACCTAGCACATTACTTCAGTCTTGGTAATATTGTTTGAGCTCACCAATATCATGAGCTGATCAAAATTAAAACACACTGTTTTGTCAAGGTATCATGGCTTGTATGCAATGTAAAATATGAAGAAATCATTTAGGTTGGAAAAAAAGCCCAAAATCATTGAGTCCAACCTCTAACTCAGCACTGCCAAGGCCACCACTAAACCATTTCCCTTAGTGCCACATCTACACATCTTTTAAATCCCTCCAGGGATGGTGACTCCACCACTTCCCTGAGGAGCTTTGTCCTCTCAGCTGGAAGAGAGTTATTTTCCTCTTCACAGCTGGTACAGTTCTGCATTCTAATTTACTATGAGAATATTGCAGGTTTTTTCTTGAAATACAATCCTTTGTAACTAAACATTCACACTTTAGAAATGCATTAATGTACCTATTAAGCTCTCCTTACCCTATTTTGGCAGTGTTTTCACAGTAGTCAATATGCAAAGTCAGTGGCTTTGTGCAGTACAGGCAACACTTCTTTGCTCTATGCGGGATCTTCGCAAATGCTCCGGCTAAAACTCGAATGCTGAAAAACAAAGTGGAAATTACCTCATTTTACAGGGCAGAATTTCTTCTCCTGAAGTCACTGGCCTCACAAACCTCCTCCTGTTACCCTGAACTTGACAATACAGTTCTTCCAGGAGTTTGGATCCCACTGCTCCCACCCTGGAACCACTGTCTTACTCTAAGAGGTGCCATCAGGACCAACTGGTGAACAGAATTGCTCTTCTATTCATTTAGTATCAGTACACATCCTACTTACTTGGAATCCTTCTGATCCTTTGCCACCGCAGCTTCAAGTCTTCTTGATATTTATCTTCTAAATATCTTCGTAATATTTAACCCATTGTCAAGTTGTTTTCCAACAAAACAACAGTCATAAAAACATTATTTATTTTAAAATATTTTAAGTGATTTCGTGGAATACTACCAAAACCAATTTGGTGAAGTTTCTTGTCCTCCAAGATGCATCTTTTAACATAGAAACAAACTTTCAGAGCTGGACTAGTTTGCTCCAGAACACAGAATGTGTTTTTCAAGATTTTAGAAACAGAAGGTTTTATACTTATTTTATCAGAAACTCAGAACCTGTGAAAACTCACCTTTTTTTGGCACCATAACAAGAAGGCTGTCAGCTCTTAGTAAACAACTTGGTCAATTGCAGGGGGAAAACCCCCACATATTTCTGTTTAGACCTTAAAATCTGTTGCAGCAAGTGAAACCCCGATTCTATAGATGATTTTGTGCCTGACCTTCACTGGCCATAATTTTTAATTTTTCTAGTATATAGCTAATTATTAAGGAAGAAAAGAATATAAAGTTTTAACTGGCAATCACATACTTCAGTCACAACAAACTGACATTATTTCTATTCTGTATCTTTAGAAAAGCAAAACCTAAAACAGAAAGCATCTTTACAGTATCCCAAAATAAGGACTGGTTTGCACTTAGGCTCGTTTAAGTGTATCATCTGCTTAGCAACTTCTTGTGGACACAACCTACATCTCAATTAAACCAAAGCATTGACTAAATAAATATTAATAGCATCTGTATCTATTAACAAATACATCACAGTGACAAAAACTCTTAACACATACTTCTCTGATGCAACAGAACAGTATTTGGCATAATCCACAAGGAAACATCTGAGCTGGAAATCCTCTGCCTGGCGCCAGACTGACTCAACGAGTGCCCTACACCAGCAGTTGAGCTCCTCACTGAAAACCACATAAACCTGAGCAAGAGACAAAAAACAAGACAGTAGGTTGTTGCAAACAGCCCCAATTACACACCAAGGTTTTTCAGAGGCAGAGACGCTGTATTTATTACACAGCGTTCCGTTTTCTTTGCAAAATGCAAGCCTTGGAGCTTACACACTTAGGAGGTTTACACAGATGAGAAAACATAACCCGCAGAGGTGCTATTAGGTATTTTCCTGTGTAGAAATAAAAACTAAATTAATACATATATTTGATACTTCACCCCCTACACCAATGCAAAGAACAGTTTATTTCTATGTGGAGCAAAGATCTTACCTGGCCTTTTTCGATCTCCTCTTGTTTTATTTCAGCTGCATCCTTACAATTGTTATAGAACTGTTTCATTTCAGCATTCAGGTTTTTATATGCTAGTTCACTGACTATGCCTGGCATGCATTCTTTCACAGCAATCCAAAAGCAACTTGGATCTTGAACCTGGGGCAAAGAGTAGAGCACAAATACTACTGACTTTTAAGAGTATCTGAGCAGCAGATGTAAAAATAATTCATTTTTATGGGACACCTTCAAAATTCTGGTGACTGATACTGAGACACAGAATGCTAACACGTGAAACATCTTTCACCTTCACAGTTCTAGTTCATGAAATGGCTTCTCAGGTTCCAAGTTTCTTTAGCATTGCAACAAACACCATGTGGAGTCTACAAGCGACCAACATTATCTAAAAGGCTGGTTAAACCAAACAGTGGGCGAAGTGCAAAGGCAAAGCTTTTTATTTCCATGTGAAGTCCTCAGGAAGTACATATAAAAACCTAAAAACACAATAAACCTCACCAGGGGGCTTTTTGTTGTGCTCAGTGTCTGCATGACAGCCAGTTTCTTTAGAACAGGGTGACAGCTTTCTGCTAAGCCTTTGTAAACTGTCCCACCCCAGTGTTGCAGCTGATCTGGGTCCCCAGGTGTTGCGGCTTAATCCCAGTAGGCAACTAAACCCCACACAGCACTCCCTCACTCACATCCCCGCAGCAGGATGACCAGACAGAAGGATAAAAGTCAGAAAACTCTCAGGCTGGTATTAAAACAGCCCACTAGAGAAAGCAAGAGCTGCATGTGCAAGCAAAGCAACACAAGGGGTGTACTCACTGTTTCCCATTGGCAGCCAATTGCTCGGCCATTTCCAGAGCACAGAGCTTCCTCATGCACAATGCTGCTGACTGGGGAAGGTAAATCTAACAACCAGAGACATACCTGCAGCTGTGACTGCTCAGCATGGCATCATATAGTAGGGAATTTCCCCTCAGTCAGCTGTCCAGGCTGTATACTGCATTTTCCACAATCTTCTGTGAAATTCAATATAACCTAGTACTATACTACACATTATTTAACACTGTGTTGCACATCTTCCATTTTAGATTTTATCTGCATCCCTACTGCTGGGAGGAAGGGGTTAAAAGCAGAAAAACGGTGAGGAGGGTGGTACATTAGCTCAAGCGACCTGGAAGCTGGGAATGCCAAGGCCTGGACAACATCAGAGTGGCAAACCCCATCTATTTATTATGCCTGCTGCTGTCTTCCTCTGTTTTGAGAAGCACAATTTCTCTGCAGAGGTAATACAGGTGTTTGGAGAGGCTTGGAGGCACTCTCGTGGATATGTTGAGCTCCCTGTTGGGAGAAAGATCAAAGCTCAGAGTTCATAAAAAGCACAGAGGAGCTCACAGGGTCCTTGATGAATCCTGCTGGATGGGCTGAGCCTGCCGGTGTCCACCTGGGTGTGCCCCAGTACACCCCAGTTAGCCAGGCAACTAAATACATTTTCCCTACATTTCAGCTGTGGTTTTGTGGTTGTTCTGGCTGCCTGCCTGTGTTAATTCCCACACCTGCTCACCTATTTTACAACACAAGAAGAAAATAAAACCTAAAACAAATGACTATATATATATATATATAACTCATATATGACTCCACAAGTGCAAAGAAGTGCTGGTGAATGGAAATACACAGGCATCTTGTTTGTAAATCTGACCTCCCGAAAGTCATATGGAAATAAACATCAGTCCTTCAGATTTTAATACAAAAAGCAGCGTACCTTTAATACCACAACTTCCATGTTTATCTCCTTTGTCTTCTTATCACTACTGTAAAAGAACAACAAACATTTGATGAACCATTTTTAATGCCACCATTTTTTTTAGCCTATAGATTTTTTACTACTCAGGTCTCAAGTACTAGTCTAAGCAACTTTTTCATGCTTCGAAGGGTTCAAACCAGCTTTCTTAATGAGGCACTAGGTTAAAGCCTAATTAGGATTTGACATATTTTCCATTCAAAGGCCAGCAGAAATAGGCTGATAGCAGACAAGGGCTGCTACAACATACCTACATGACCAAACGGACAGAAACACCAGAGAATATTTACAACCTTAAAAAAAAAATCCCACAGCCTAATATAAAAGAGGAATCCCAAACTTAGCCATTTTATGTCACAGATTTTTATTAGTATTTCACACTACACCTGTGTGCAATGGTACATACCAGACCTCGGAGTTACAACAGAATAATGAAACCAAAATGAAACCACATCGCGTTATCATCACCACAGTGTCTAGCTTATAACTTAAAAGAATCAGAACTGAAAGTAGGTACTTAATGGAATGTTTCAGAAAAGGAAAATTGAGACATTGTCCTTCCACTTCAAAAGCTACTGCTGAACGAGCCAGCACTAAGCAGCAAGATAGCTACGCTGTGGTGACAGCGACAAACTCTAAGCGACAGCACTGACCATTCCCAGTTTAATATGACATTGGAACAGCTGAAACGATTGCAGAAGCTTTACCCAACATCATTTACACAAGCAGAGCTCCCGAGTTACACACGTTTCTAGCACTGCACTGTAACATACTGCAACAAGACACAGGCAGCGCTGCCTTAGACACTTCAAACTTTTCTTTCAGCACTAACACTGAGGGTCATAAGTAATTTCAGCTAAAGTCTCAGGTTAATTAGTGCAAGCCCACTAAATGGCCCATCAACGTGGCAGGGATGAAGCACGCCCACAGAAAAGGCCAGCTCTCTCAATTCACCCCAAGCAACATTCCAGTTTTAAGAACTGAGTAGGAAGACAAACGCTTGCTCAAATCCCACGCTTACCACTAGCTAGTACTGAACCCGTAAAAATGCTATAAGTCACTAAAACCCTCGCCCCACCCTGCTGCCTTAACACAGACCTACAGAAGGTAGAAGGAGCCTCTGCAGGCACCCCGGTGTGTGCAAACACAACTCGTTACCCCCTGCCCGGCCGTGCTCCATCTACACCCTGCTCACCCAGGAGCAGCAGAACGAGGGAAGCGCAGCGCGGTAACACGGGTTTTAAAAAACACTTTTTTCGCTTCACTCCCTCTCCCCAGTCCCCATTTCCCCCTGTTCTTCCACAGTTCCACACTGCTCCCCGCAGGAACATACCCACCGAGCTCGTCCTCCGGCGCTGCCAGGCTCCACGCGCCGCCCCGCCCCGCTCCCGTCCGCTCGCCGCGGAACCTTCCAGAAGGCGCTTCCCGCGGCTCCTTCCAGAAACCTCCAGCGCCCCCGCCTCCAGAGCCACCCCCGGGCGGGCTCAGAGCCCAGAATGGCCCATTCCCGGCTCCTCACAGGCCGGCTGTGGCCAATGACACAGCCGAGTACTTCCCAGGCGTAAAACACACCTGAAACGCTACAGGAAATTTCTCAGAGCACAGGGAAATCCATCGCCTTGCTTTTTGTATAAAATGGAAACTAAATTCAACGTGAAAGAATAAAAGCCTTTGTTATGCAAACAACTTGAAATCAAGAAAATTCTTCTGGGACTTAAGGGAAATTATTAAAATAAATCTTTGGGGTTTGGAAAGTATTTCAGGCTTAAAGTCTCTGTAGCAGAAGCTATGGTGAAATAGTTCTTTGAAATACTGGTAGTTCTTAACTAATGCAGGGACAACAACCACAGAAAAAAGAAAAAAACCAAAACAGCTCTATCACCAAGAAGTAAATTAACAACTAAAAAGATGGATCTGCTGTTGTGGAAGTGATGAAATAGCTTCGTGTAAGTCTTAGTGTAATTCTTAGCTCTGCACGAAGACCAGACAGAGAGCCCTCACCCAACACGAGTGCCAGAACTGTGCCTTTTTCCCCACACTTGGCATCACCCTTGCTCTCCTCCCCTGCCCCTATTTCCATATCCACAGTCCTGCTGTGCCCCGGGTGTGAGCTAAATAATTTCTTTATCAAAAGTATTTTCTCATAATACCCACTTTCCACCACAAGAGTAAACTGCTAGAATAACCATAAGCAACAGACCAATAAAAAAAAAATCTTTTGTGAATTTAAATTCATGCTCTCGAGGGTTATGGTCCAGATGAATAAAGGGAAAGTTCTAGGAGAGCACACTTAGACTTGTTTAAGGAACTAGTGGATGGGAACCCCTGGAAACTGCTGTCAGGGATAAAGGAGCAGGAAAGCAGAGAGCTGGCAGCTGTTTAAACATCTTTTCCTTGAAGTCCAAAAACTCTTAATTCTTGTAAGAAATCAGGCAAGGCAGGAGGAGACCAGTGTAGCTGAGTAAGGCCCTTCTGGTCTGACTGAAGTGCAAGAAAGAAATGCACGGGCACTGGAAGCAGGAATAAGTATCCATTGGGGAGAATGTAGGGATGGTGCTTGGGGGTATAGGAATTGGGATCAGGAGAGCTAAGGCACAGCTGGAGCTGAATGGGGCAAGGGATCTGAAAAAGAACAAGGGCTCCTAGGAGTATGTTGCTTAGAAAAGGAGGACTTAAACAAACGTACACCCCACTCCCCAATACTTCAGTGATAATCCACATGGACAGGGCTGACAGGGTTTCTTTGACATTTGACTTTTTTTTGCCTCAGTTTTTGCTGGCAGTCATGCTTCCAACAACTCTCAAATCGCCGAACCTCAAGGTGGGGAAATAAAGTACCTTCCCTTGTAGGAGAAAGCCAAATTCAAGACCACCTGAGAAACCTGAACATAGACAAGTCCTTGGGACGTGATGAGATGCATTCCAGGGTTCTGAGAGAACTGGCAGGTGTGGGTCCTAAGCCACTCTCTATTGCATTTGAAAAGTCATGGTAGGCAGGCAAAGTCTCCAGTGACTCGAGAAAAGGGAATGTCACACCCAGCCAGAATATTCAGAAGGCGTTCTACTGCACAATAACCAGTGTTCTGCTTCATGTGGTCAGTGTTCAGCACAGGTTTACAAACCTCAGCAAGGTCTGCAAAACCAGGAAGCACCTGGGCATGTTCTGAGAGACAAGAGAAAGACACAGGTTTTTTTCTTTTTTCTTTTAATCCAAATGAATGCTACAAACCAATTTAATGAAATTGTTGCAGAAGGTTTTAATTGAAACACAGAACAAGAGCTGGAACAAAGCTTTCTGAGCAACTTTACTGACTAATATCATGTCATCATTCATACTCCTTCCAGATAAAGAATTTACAAAACTGTTTCACTGACTCCACTTATTGCACAAAAGAAAAGATAAATCCAACCAGACAAAAATCCAAACCAAAAAAATTAAGCAGCAATCTTTCCTCTGAAGTTCTTAAATCTCAGATATATTAGCAAAGTAGTTAAGAAGCAAAAAGTGGGATGTTAGAATATGGAAGGGGGTGTTTCAAGGAGGAATATTCCCTTTAACAGCTAAAAAATTACACTTCTTATTTTTTAAATTGCTTACAACTTGAAGATAAAAAAATATAATGGTAAAAAGAATGCACTCAATTCCACAGATGCCTTTGTTTAAATTAAGTCTACCTTTGAAAATTGTAAAGTTTTGAATAACTTCTATTAGTAGAAAGAATTTAAGTATATCAAATATAAAAAAATAATTTTATAATATTCTTTTAAAAAATGCATTATAGTTAATTTATATATATCTATATCTATATCAATACATACATTGCTTTTCCCCAAAATGAAAGAGAGAACAGAGTGGGAAATGTCAACAAATATGGAATGGGACATTTCACTCATTTCCAGACACAAATTGCAGTTATCTAATGGGTAACTTTGGGAAGCATAGTAAAAGAATTCTTCAACTCAAAACATGATTGTTTTGAACATAATATATACTTAAATTTTCAGTCAGAAGAGGACCTTTGTGACCCAAAAGTGGCACAACTGTTCTGTTTTTAAAGACTCAAAGAATTAGATACACATAGATGTGACATCATACACACACAGAGACAATGCTTTGGCAGGACAGAGAAATATTTTCATGACTATTTGGCAACAGTTAAAAAGCACCAAAACCACAGTGAGCATGTATGTAATTAAAAATATGCTAGATTTAAACCAAAAACGTATTATAATCTGCTATTGTAATCTGAATTATCACATTTAATCATGAGTGGATTTATATGCTTATATTTTGCTGGAATATTAACATAGACAGCAAGATTGTTGATGCTTTTTATTACTATCCTGTGAAATATCCCACCCTCTTTCATGAGATCTTCAACCTTCTTATCTGTTGACATAATAATTTTCTTTTCTCCAGTATAATCTGGATCTTCTGGATATAACTCATCTCCTGGGGGTGGAAAAAAAAGATGTAGTTATACATTGCCAACCTTATTTTCAGCCTTTTCATTGAGTGGCACTAGCAATTTTTTAGGATTTATCAGGACATGTAAATCAGTGGAAATGTATTTCACAATGCAAAAGTAAATTGCCTCTAAACATTTTCAGATTTAAAGATAGAGCCATAGGTTTGTGAAGTATGTCAGTGACACTGCAGTACACACTGAATGTTCCAGAGCTCCTGATAATATGCTATTAATATGCTGTAATCACAGTTTGAGCAGATAGGAGTGTATCTAATAGGTGGAGAACAAGACAAAAACTTTTTCATGTGTATAAAGATAGGACTAACAGAAACTTATTCTATTTTGTTAGAGAAAACAAATGTTTTGCCATATCAAGGCATTATACTCTTGTGCAAGACTGCTAATATACCCTAAATACAGAAATCCCAGAGGTCAACTGTGACAAAAAAAAAAAAGAAAAAAAAAAGCATAATGAAGAACAAACTAAGAAAAGCAGAAAATAACAAATAGTACATGCAGCTTTTCTTAACACTGTGTGTACATGATTATGAAATGAGAGAGACTTAAGTAGGAGAAAGGGCAGGAGGAAGATGACTGAGTGTATGGTTTTAGTCCAGTGCCTTATCACTGCAGCTGGGAGGTCTGATACTGCAGCTGTGCTTGATTCCCTTGTCCTTACAAAGCGCTAACTGAAGTAAAGGAGGATTCCCACTGAAAAGGACTAAACAGGAGGAGTCTTAATACATCTTTCAGGTTACACAAAGCTGAAATGCTGGAATTTCTTCACAAATACACACGTGATGACAATGGTGAGGCAATGAGTAACTAAGAAATAACTGCTGTCTGATCCCTTGGCTTGTCTCTGACTGCAGCCACTGTCACAACAGTACCAAACAAGGTAGAGACAGCGTGCAGTAACTTGACTTAGAAGAGAATTTTCCTTACGGATGGTTTATGTCATGTAGCTTCAGCACACAGCACTCAGGAGATGCTGTGTATTCAGGAGAGCCCTCCAGCACGTCCTTACCTGGCAGCAGCTGGATGAAGCCATCTGGAGCATTCAGTGTCACCGACATCCAGCGCTCACAGCCCTCGAGAGCGCGCGCGGAGCTGAACTTCTGGAGCTCCCCCAGGGAAGGGAAGTTGCACAGCCTGCAGAATTCATAGAACTGAGGTGGAGGAAACCAGATCTCTTGAGACTTAAAGCGTTCGATGGCTTCTGGAGGTGATGACCACTGGAAGATGAAAACAAGCCTTGAAATAATAGTTTCAGCAGCAGATAGAAAGTCTGAGTAACCTGAAAAGTTATTTAGCAAAGAAGTCTATACAGCAAAGCAGCTTGCAACAGGCTGTATCTTCTCAACCAATTAAAAGCCCTGTGTAAACTATACCAAAGTAACAACAACATTCTTAAAATTGAAAAAAACACAAGCAATCTATAAAAGTTACTACTTTTTTCCCAATAGAAGTAAGTTTTTATCTTAGACAAAGACACGCCAGGATTAGAACCTGACATTTGTTTTAGGGATCTTACTAAAAGTTTACTGAAACCAACAGAAAACATTAAACTCACTGTTACCAGAGGTTTCCATTGATGCTCTGAGAATTAAAACCTCTATACATCTGCTTCTTAGAAGTACTGTTTTCAGAGCATGAACGCCCAGCTATTCATGCTTATTCTGCATGTTTAAACTACTGGTGATCTTGATTTCATCTCACATGGTGAATTTAATAATATAAATATGTGCATAATCACTTGCTGAAGAATTATGCTATTATTAACAAAATTACGACATTAACCCTTTTGAAGATAAGATCTCAGGTACTTTTAAGTTTCTGTAGCAAAATCTTTTCAACAAATAAATATAGTAACATCAGTAATAGCAAAATTGTTAGGTAGGCTTTTACAGAACTGTATGGTTTCTCATCTACTTCTAACTTGTAATCAAACTTTCCAGAATCCTAGAAAAACTTGAGGATTGAAATGTACCTGACCTCGAGCTCTCTTAGAGCTTCATGAAGTTTGTTGCTTTTCCACACTCAATTAAAAACAAAAAGGTAAAAAAATAAAAACCTCAAAAATTCTAGTAGCCTATTTCAACAAGTTTGTATATTACTTAAAATACTGCAAGTAACTCCAAAAGACAAAAATTACAGGCATTTCTTGCAGTCCAGGAATAAACCTGGACATACCACATGGATCTCTCCCAGCATACTGAGGAGCAGTGACAACCCTACACTATACTGCAAGAATGAATGCAAAACAAAGGCTTTTGTCATCTACCTTTGAAACAGACAGTAATTCGAGGTGAAGGGGATCTGATGTGACACGGATCATGTATAACGACCTCACAAAAAAAACCCTCTCCTGACAGCTGCTGCAGCTGCACCTCTTGTGATGGTGGCAGCTCCAGGTGTGCAGGGCAGAGGGGCACCGTGCAGGTGAAAATGCCCTTCCCTTCCCTCACGTCTTAAGGCGCATTATCAGGGTGAAGAGACAGCTGTGTGGAGACCTCACAGC
Source organism: Picathartes gymnocephalus (assembly GCA_013390045.1). Classification (NCBI taxonomy): domain Eukaryota; kingdom Metazoa; phylum Chordata; class Aves; order Passeriformes; family Picathartidae; genus Picathartes; species Picathartes gymnocephalus. Next base: position 707 of record WEKY01045712.1, on the reverse strand, counting down.
ACTTTCCAGTATCTGAAGGGACTGCAGGGAAGCTGGAAAGGGCCTCTTTGTCAGGAACTGTACTGACAGGACCAGGAGTAAGGGGTACAAATCTGAAGAGGGGACTTTTAGGTTAGATATTAGAAAGCAGCTTTTTTACTGTAAGAGTGGTGGGATCCTGGCACAGGTTGCCCAGAGAAGCTGTGGCTGCCCCTGGATCCCTGGAGGTGTCCAAGGCCACGTTGGATGGGGCTTGGAGCAACCTGGTCTGGTGGAAGGTGTCCTGCCCATGGCTGGGGTGGGACAAGATGATCTTTAAGGTCCATTCCAACCCTTTCCATTCTATTATTCTACGCCTGTTCGATGTGTAAGGGCACAGTCTCGGCGGTGTGCCGGAGACAGGGGCCGTGGGAGAAGGGCTGGGCCAGGAGCGGCCGCTCCCATCCCGCCCGGCCGGGCTGTGCTGCATCCCGGGCACCCCCAGCCCCTCTTACCAGGACTTCTGTCACCTCCTGGTCGTCCTGCGAGACGTGGGGCGGCCGCTCCTCCAGGCAGCACAGGTAGAAAGCCGTGTCATAGCGGCGGCCGCCGCGGCCGGCCCTGCCCACGGGCGTCAGCCAGTTGCTCCACTCGTGCAGCGCCCAGATGTTGGGCGCGCAGCCCAGGTGCCGGCACAGCCGCAGGAAGCAGGACGCGTCCTCCCGCACCCGGCGCCGCCACTCCCCGAG
>WEKY01045709.1:1196-36950 GCA_013390045.1 Picathartes gymnocephalus | reverse complement strand
GAGGTGCGGCCTCACCAGTGCCATTTCCATGAGGCTCCCAGTTCTAGAACTGTTAAAACATACACAGTGTGGACAAAATAATAGTAATTCTAGCAGGAGTTAAAAAAAAAATCACAGTTGGATGTCAGCAAACCATTTTTTCACCTTGGTGTTAATACTTTTCCAGTAGAGAGTGTATATGTAACAGAGGGATGCAGAAATTACGTGCTTTCTGATATTTGAAACATGGAATGCTGTGGCTGATTAGGGAAACGTCTGTATCTCACATAAGGGGACGTTTGTAAAGATTTCTTTTGGCTCTTGTATAGGGCTGTAATTAATTTGTTTTTAGTTAGAGAGACTTGAATCTAACAGTTCTGATATTTGTAGCTGTATATCATGACAACTGCTGAATTTTGACTCCAGGAAATTGTTTCTCTGTTTATTGAGAACATACGTCTGTTCTGCTGAGGAGGAAACATCCACGCTTTGGGCAAGGGAATCCCTTGGCTTTGCTGCAAGTTCCCTGCCTAGTGGGCCCTCTGTGGCTCTAGAGCACACCTATCCTGCTGTAGTTTTGCTTATGCAACTGCTCGGTAGCAAAATGCTATTTCTTTCATGAGCTTGTTATTTTATTTATCTACTCAGAGGAGAGCCATCCTCCACGTTAGTGCCATCACTGCTTACTTGCCCTGTGACTGGTGTCCCAGTCCTAATCTCCAGCAAGTGCAACGCACACCTTGTGCTGTGTTAGTTGCACCCACCTGAACCTATCACTTATCATGTAGTATGAGTGGCCATAATACAGAAACAAAGTACTTCCCATCACCAAAGAAAATTCGAACTTGCCATTCAAAGTTAAACCATGGCTTCTTTCACTTATTTCGTGCTAAGTCCCATAGATTAAAAATCTTGGACTTGATGAGAAAGGAAGGATATGAAATCACATTAATCTGAAACCGTGAGCAGTTCATTGCAGCTTTCAGCTTTCTGGTGTGGGCAGAGTTCCTGTACTCTGCAGAGTTTCACACATCTCATTGATCTCCTAGATAACCCACCCTCTGCACTGTCTAGGTGCACTGCATCTTTGTCTTTTCCTAATCACACTTTGGGATTTAAATATGATGTGCAAACATGGGGAATGGGTCACTTATTCACTTTTCCGAAGTGGTCTAATCCACTAAGTGGTCTAATCTTAGCTATCGTAATGAAATGCCAGGTACACTGGTCATGTTATTGTCATAAAGAGTTAGGAGATTATATGAAAATATGGCCTTCTATAAAAAAATGTCTAAATGATCTTCCTGGAGCTTATATGGTATTACTAATGATGAAAAAGGCGAAGAAGTGTTTTTGAAGCTTATTTTTGTCATAAAAGTTCTTAATTGGGAAAGAATTAGATCTTATGCTTATATTATTCTTTGTTCAGTAAAGTCTGTAAGAATTCACTCCTATCCTGGAGTTAATTTGAAGGACAAAATTTCCACAAAATAGGACTTCAGAAAATAGTTTTTCTGGACTGAAATTAAACAATAAGAGTACATGTTGCATGGTTTTGATAAGGGGACATACTTTAGCCACTACCTAAAAGACATTAGCATAATACCTTCAAAATATGTGAAGGGATATATAGGCATGCAATAATGATCCAGCCTTGGAAACTTAGAAGTCTGCCTGGTTGCCAACAATTAAAGGTCAGAACAATACACTGTGCTCAAGGATATGTATTTATATATATATATACACATTTGCATTTTAAAGTTAAAAAAAATTTCATACACTTCAAAGACCCATAATACACATCTAAAATTATATTTTTAGAGTATATAAGGTAATGTAATTTAATTCCTGCAGTTAAATGCAGGCTTCTTTATGAAAGAAGTGTAGTTATGACAATGACTTAAGCCTTATTCTTTTTTTCTCAACCGTTGACATCAAGCTGCAGCAGGGAAGGTTTAGACTGGACGTCAGGAAAAATTTCTTCAAGTAAAGAGTTGTCAAGCACTGGAACAGACTGCCCAGGGAACTGGTTGAGTCACCATTTCTGGAGATGTTTAAAAGACATGTGGATGTGGCACTTACGGACATGTTTTAGTGGTGGACTTGTCAGTCCCAGGTTAACAGTTGGACTAAATGATCTTAAAGGTCTTTTCCAACCCAAACGATTTTATGATTTTAGTAATATTTCAGTTGTCACCATTTGCACAGTGCCTATAGCAGTCAGGTCCCCTATTCTGGAGGTGTTTAAGCAGCAGCAGAATTTATATAGTTATTAATGGTAATTATAGGAGGTGTTTGCTTAAGAAAGCACAGTGCAACAGTTGCACAACACATGGCCGGGGCGCTGCCAGTGGTAAAATAGTAACAAACAAATGGGGCAACAGCTTTGTTTTAATGTACTACATTATGAGATGCGGAAGATAAGCCTGAGTGCAAATAGATAACAACCCAATACTCCACTGGGATGTTGTGCATCAGAGACAGAATGCCGTGCAGATCCTTTGAGATAAGAGTTGTCTCATCGTATTTCTTGAGTCTCAGCAGAAAATGAAGAGCAGCACATTTAAGCATGCAGATAGATAAGCTGAATTAGAAACTCTGTTGAATGTTAGCAAGAAGTGGGTAAGGTAGAAATATGAAAGTAGGGAGAACATGATATTCTCATGTTCTCCATGCATTCAGGTAAAAGAAAATCTGGCCCTATGGCTATGTTCATTTGAGAAATGTGTTTATTATGATTAAATGCAGTCTTCCATATACGTGAAAACCTGCAAATATTCACAGACCAACTTCACCCTTTTGGTGTGTGGTACATTAAACCATAATAAATATTAAAACTGTAATAAAAGTTTTTAAACATTTTATTTAAACATTTTATTACAATACCATTTATGAGATATATTTGGAAAAAAAACCCCTACCGGTTACACTTAGGATTTTCAGCCTTTGAATTTTCAGCTGATATTTGTGATAATCCAATACAAATACAGAATATTTTTATGGTCTGATGAAATGCAGGGAAAACTGAAATAAGAAAGTAGTGACACTTCTTCACATTTTCCATGTCATTTCCTCCATAAGAGGAAATTTGAGACCATTAGCTGTTCAAGTGACCTGCATATGATAGAATCATAGAATTGTTTGGGTTAGAAAGGACCTTAAATATATTTTTAGATCATCATATCCATTGGACCTGATACTTATTTCCAGTAAGACACTGCAGATTATTCTCTCATAAAAGGTTAAACATGTCCATAAGTGTTTGCAGGAAAAAGGTATTAAAATGTGCACTGTATGCACCCCAGTAACAAACCTTGAAGAAAAATGAGACAGAAAATTTCCATTCTTTAGACGTTGCTGCTTATCTGACAATTTTTAGCTGTCAGCTCACAGAGCCACAGTCTGGAGAAACACCATCAAACAGAGAGAGAGAAACCAGCATTTTAATTATTTGGAATATTTCATATCAAAACTTACAAAATTACAAAGAAACAATCAAGACCAAGATCTCACTAATGCTAATACATGAGTTGCCTCTTCAAGGTGGAATGCGCTTTACTCTCACTGATATCAGAAGGATGCTGATTTACCTGCCTTTTGCCATAGGTTCGGAGAACAGTTGCTGTGCATCAGCTAACACACTGTTGACATTCTTGCATGCTAAAGCCTTCAGACACTGTTCTCAACCCACTGCCCAACAGAAGTGATCACACAGTCCATTCTCACCCACAACTAGCAGTTTCCTCATCTTAATTCCCAAATCCACTAATCAAAATACTTTTAATTTTTTATTTTGAAAATAAGTAGAGGAATTCAAAATCATGTGTAGAAACATGAGCTGCAAAAGCTCAGCACAGATTGCCTCTGATTCTAGTAGGTACAATAGGATTTTATGTAAGTATAAATATTTTCACTACTTTTCTTATAATCAGGTCACAAGTGGAAGATGGATCCTACCTCCTACATTTCTGCCTTTGGTAGTTCTCGTCTGAAGAATGTCACAACATCAAAACACAGTAGTGTATGTCAAGCTAAAACATTTGATTTCTTAATTGCTGTGAAGGACCTGTCTCTCTTGGTACATTGAACAGAAAGCATTCTAGCCTTCAAGTATTTTCCAGATATCTCAGTGTCGTAGTTTTATTGCTTTGTTTGGTCCGGTTTGGCTTTGAAACCAGTCTTAGGAAATATTCTTTTTTCCAAATTAAGCTATGACTTTCTCACTCCACATCTACCTGACAGAAAAAGCTGACCACATTGATTGATCTGTGTAATGAAATAACATTGTGCTAATCTTTCAAAAAACATCTTGTGAATCTGCATTTGCCAGATAAGGTTTGCTTTCCCTTTGAGAGCACTACCTGAGCCACCAGAAATACAGGAGCATAACTCGACTGCAGGCACAAACTATTCTGTGTAAGGCTGCAGGGTCTTAGCATAAAAAGACTAAGCCCAATGCAGCTGGTGGGGATTTTCCTAAGGCATTTATAGCCCTTATCATGCTAATATATTGCAAAACACTTAACAGCTTTATAGGCAGCACACTTGTTAGACATAGAGCAGAAGTCCCCAGTATATAAGAAGATGCCATATAGTTTGTGATAGCAGGAATGGACTCAGCATCAAACCACTTTTCACACAGCTATGCCCACACAACTGAGCAGCTACACCCACTTCAGGTTCAAATACCAAGACCCAGGTCTCTGTGACAAGCTGCCATTACAGAAACCACCTTTCCTCTTTAATTAAACATGAAAAAAACCCCTCAAGTCTTGCAATTCTAGTGTCCTAGAGAGTTTCTAGAATAAAAATCCTTTCTACTTGACATTTTTTAGGGAATAGTGCTGATAGTCATTATTGTAAAAGGTTAGCTGAGAAGAACAGCAGCATTCACTACTCCAGTTCTGTCTAATTTCCTAGAAGACTAAGTAAATCAAACAGATGCAGAAGTGAGAGAAACAGATAGAGCAGAAAATACAGCATCAGTGATGAGGACTGAATTGTGCACCATTGCTTTTGAAAGAAAGACAGGTATTATATACAATTTAGTCAGCTAGTCTGACACTTGACAAACTTGTGGTAGTGTCAAACTCTTCGAGATATTGTTAGCTGCCTTTCTAGTGAAAAGCTTATTGCAATCGAACAAAAATAGAGCATTTTGAGAGGCTAAGGCTAGCAGACTCGCAATGAAATAGATAAGAACTCATAATCTTCTATACACATCTGTTTTGACATTGCCTGTTAACGAAGTGTGACCACTCAGCATGTAGCTGTGGCAGCTGAAAAGGAGATATTTCAGCCATTAGCAAGAAACAAAACCCAGTATGCCGGGTCTTTCTAGCCCCGAAGTCTATGAAGAAAATCCCTACTCTGGGGGTATTGTTCATCACATCAGTAAATCACTGCGTTGGTGAACACAGTTGCACAGATAGGGCTTTGGTCAACTCTTTCTGCCTTCTTGTTTTACTTGCACTTAATTTTGCATGTGTTTTCCTCTGCAGTGTTTTACATGCTGGTGGAATACATATTCTTTGTTGCTGGTGTGGCTCTGCAGCTGAAAAGGTTTGAAGGTGAGAAATATGAAGGAGATATGAAAAGGACACAGGAAAGCAAGTGAAGTTGGGAACCTAAGTGTCGCATTTCAAATAAAGCTGGAGGTCTGACTGAGGCAGGGAAAGAGAAGCAATCCTCTCTGTGCCGTTTTGGTTTTGGTCTGTTCAGGCTGTTTCTAAGCATGAGGGTGAGGAAGAGCAGTGTTAGGTTGGATAGGAGAAAACTGAGGAGGAGAAACTCCAGGAGGTGGCAGGATCTGTGGGTAATTCTCATTCTTTTACTTTCAGACTATAATACCTGATGACTGGTACACTCCTTCCTCCTTTGTTCACTTGTTAGATCCTGTATTTTATATCCATATAAATTAACTCATGTCATAGCTTTTTAGTGATAGATGTTAAAAAATTAGCTTTGGTTTCAAATTGTAATTGCTAACTGGCTTTATAAATTACTTTCTGCAAGTAGATGAGTTGGGGATTTTTGTTATTTTGGACAACTAAAAGAATGATTTTTTTAAAATATTGTCTCCTTTAGTTCTCTGCTGTGAATTTCTCTACAGCTTCATTGGAATAAAATTAGAGTAGACACCGTTTTCTCTCTAGTCTCTCTGAAAGACTGGGAAATAATCCAACCAAATCCAAGATAAAACTGCTGAACAAAAAATAAGCTCAAGTTTAGCATTATAATTAGATCAATGTAAAATTGACACGAACCCAGCGTAGTGACAGCCCCTAGGTATTGGATTCAAGACAGGAAAGTATGCCAACAGAAGAATGCTTGCTAAAACTGAGAGACAGGGGAGAAGACACCTAGAGGAGTACTCTGCTCTGAAGCACCAGGCCACTGAGTCTTGCAGGAGGTCTTGTTGCCTTGACAGGTGAAAAGTCCAGGAAAAATTATTGCCATTATAATCCCTCTGCTGAAAATAGCAGGGTATTTTCATCAAATAATGTGAGAGAAGTCCCTTTGTCAACTGGAGACAGTGGTAAAGTGATGAAAAAGTTTTTAGTCACTTTATGTAATATACCCCACTGGTCCCTGGAGAGGTTATTTGCAAGCAAGTCCAGAGTACTTGATAAAATTCAAGGGAAGGAATAGACTACTATTTGCAGAGAAGAAAAAAGCTAATAGAAACCTGCAAGAGTTATAAAGAAACTGTCAGAGGGAGGATTGAAATTATAGTGTAGAAGAAATGGTTTAATTGTTATTCCCCTCCAACTAGTAGCCAGTGAGTCTGAAATTGAACATCAACATCCTTTATTTATTTTTTTAATTATTGTGCTATTTTGTGTTCTTGTTTCTATTACTTGTAAACATTTCATGCAATGAGTCTCGGGTATATATAATACTCGTAGTCATTGTGTTAGTACATAAAATATTATAAAAAAGGTCAATTATTTCTGGACAGGATGTTTCATGACCGTTTTAAGAACCTTTTAAGATGAAGAGTCTGCTGGGATTAAATACAGCTTTTAGCTCTTCCCCAAGTACACTCTAGGCCTGTTGTGTTTGAAACCCCAAGTGATCAAGTCCCTCTCTACCCAAGCCTGAGACTTGCTTAGGAAGACACTTGATCTTTCTGCTCTCCTTGATATTATGTCTCCAACTGCAAGGAGTATTAAATTCCCTTTGTAAAATCAATAAGGATAAAGGAAGCATGCAAAGATGCATCATCCATGTTTCACTCCAGTGAAGCACCCTGTCCTTCGATTTTCCTGTGCATCACTGCCCTAAATCTCAACAACTTGAAGTGCCATGTCATTAAGGTATCAATCTGGCTTCTTCTGTTTTATGGAGACATGTAAGATTTGTGGACAATAAGGTGAAATCTGTAAGTAGAGATTCATGGTGAAGTCCAAGGATAAATAATGATTTCTAACTGGGTTTTTTTAAAAATTGATTTTGAGGGAGAAAATGATCTATATTAAATTAAAAAAAATTGAGAATGCCCAGGGTCAAAAATTACAGAGACAGAAGTCAGGTCATAGAGAAAAAGAGTTACCATTAAAGTAAATAGTAATTTCAAATTTTCTGTTTTCTGAGAAATGAATGAAGTGATTAAATCTCTGGCTCACTACAAGATTTATTACACCAGTAAATGTATAAAAAACAGATTTTGGGGACAAAAGTAAAAATCAGTAATAACTTATTCCTGTTTCTGTAAGAGCCACTGGAAAAGCTATCTATTCTGTAGCCATTAGTGAATGGAATGTATAATTAATTTGCTCTTTTAGCTTGGAAGAGATCACCTCTTTCTGTGACAGTTTGAATCGGAACAAACCATCACACCACTAAACAAACTCCTACTGTGAATGATTAACACTCAGAATTATAACAAAGCAAAGAAAAAAAACCAGCATGTTTTTCATAGCTTTAGCTTAGCATAGTAGTCTCAGCTTATGTCTTCTTTCATAGCAGGGCTATATTTTTGTACTTGTAAATGCCTCTCAATTTTGACAGAATCATAACAACCATAATGCATAATTTACTTTTCATTATAAATTTTAAAAACTTTTCAAATGTGTCAAAAATTTTATTGGATGCTTGTTCAGTGTTATAAACAGATGGAAAACAACCCTCAACATTTTTAATACTTCCGTTATTTCTTTGAAACAATTGTATTGTGCATGACTGGTGTAGGGCAGTATATTTTCACACATTTCAGTATAAATGCATGCTAGTTGTATTCATGTGTAGCTGATCACAGCTAAAATTATGTTTCTTTGCTTTTTGTTGTTGGTTTGGTTTGGTTTGATTTTGGTTTTGTGGAAGAATAGTGTCTTGGTGTTGACTTCATATCATGTGTACCACAACATGCTAGAGACAGAAATAGTGTAAAAAAACTCTGATATAAGACTATATTCTCTGTTCAACACATTGAAAAAATATTATTTCAAATAATACATTTTAGTAGTATTGTGTAATTCATATGTTATGTGTCAGTAATTTATGAACACTCATATATTTGTGAAATATGAAATTATTTTCAGCTGGGATTTGGAAACATCAGAACTTGTTATTCTGCATCTAGCATCTAGATCAGTTTTACTATCTTTAAAATTCAATTAAATGCTTTGTGGCATTTTACCACTAAGATAAACCGAGGCAAATTTAAGTGAATTAAGAGGAACTGACTCGCAATATAATCTATCCATATTGTTTCATTAATTGAATAAAGTATTAAGCATTGAAAATTGTGATGGATTTTAAGAGCTGCCCCAAGACAGCAGTATTATATTGCAAATGGCAACATCTGTTCTTCAGACTTCAATGTGTGTAATCTCTAATGCCCGAAAACATTTAATTGAATTCAGCTCAGCAACTCACACATACAAATTCTGTATTGACTGAAGTGCTTGCTGGATCAAACCATTGTTTGGCTTGAAATACACATCCAAATATTTGTCATTTTGTTGCCAATGTGTTTTTCCCAGTTCCTACTAAGGTGTACCCCAGAAATACTGACCCTATTTACAGGCCTCTTGCCATTTTGTCCATTTCACATACAATCAAGTGTCATTTATGTAAGTTTAAAATATTTACACTTCTTGAAATTGAATCACTGTAAGATGTGACTCTGTAGAACCTTATGCAGTGAAGAAAATTGCGATGTTCAAAGTTAAAATGGCATACATGAGAGTACTCATAGCATCAGGCTTGGTGTTTGTTCTTGTGGAGGAATAACATTAATTGTTTCCTAACTTGTATTTGAGTCACTGCTGTGCCTATCAATAGGGAGCTTGTCTGACTATTCTCTGAATTGACATGAGGCTTGGGTTTCCATTATACAGCTGATAGAAATTCACCACAGCAATATTGTAAAATACTGGCGCTATTTCTAGTAATGAGTTCCAATCAAATGGTTATTCCCTAAATCACGCATACCTGCTTCTTACAATCTAGCAGTCCAGTTGCCAAAGGACAGAATTCTGTTTGCTTTTTGTTTGTTTACCTGGTCCTATCACACTGATACTTGTAAATATTTGTGAATCAATGGATTCCTTGTTTACTAGCTCTTCCACAGAGCTTGAATGTAAATCTTCTTATGTGATTCTTGGGCAAATTATTTCACATTATGATAAGCATAAAGAAATTACTATTGTCCATCACTGCAGTCATCATTCTATTAGACATATATTAAAAACCTCACTTGGGCACTCCTTGAGAAAGTCAAGGTTGTGAGGTCACAGATTTCATGTTGAACAAACCCCACATTAATTACAAAAGAGAGAGCCTGTAGCTGTGCAAGATCTTGTGATTGGGGTATTTTTTTGAGGAGCATTTGCATATTGAAACTTCATTTTAGTATGGTATCTTAAGGTTAATCTGTACAGAAACTGAGTTTTCTTCAGCTCATTGTTATTCAGTGAATGGCCTGACTTGCACTGCTGAAGAATCCTTAATCGAGGAGGTTTTGCATTCCAAATCTTGATGCTGTAAGAAAGAACTGGTCAGGTTTGAAAGGGAATATTAGATAATTTTCTCTCTCTTTTCAGGACCCAGAATAGGAAGAGAGATTATTCCCAATCTCATCAAGGACTTTGACAATCACTGTTAAGATAGATACTTGCAGTGACACAGTTATTGGGTAATATTACACCATGACTGGGCAATGTACCTTTCAAACCTACTACAGAAATTTGTGAATTAGTGCTCAAATCAATGCAGCAAACTCTAATACATTAACTGGTACCTGGTCTGAATGTTAGAGATGGAATTGGTCCAGGAATTGTGTTGTGCATATTAGAAGGAGCTTTGTGACAAAGTTAGTTTATTTTAGCTGGAAAATCCAATTGATGGAAACAGAAACTCATTATTGGTCTGTGCCATTGTAAAAAGACTTTTGCTGTCAAAGCCTTCTCAGCTCCACAGTGGAATTCCTGGTCAAAACCAGTAGTAAGAGAGAAACTGGGTTTCATGTGTAGGACTGTGGTCTCCAGCATGAGAAGAGAGTGCCAGTGATGAACAGGTTATTTGTTATTCTGGATTAGTTTTTCAAGTTTTCCTGCTGGAACTGTTCCACTTCATGTGCCTAAGCAGGTATTGTTTTGTGACTCAGAATCATCAATGTCCCAAGTAACTCCCCTGCCTACTGAATTAACTTTAGTAAGTTTATCCAATGTAGAAGTTCTTCTAAAAGGGATAGACATAATAAATAGGACCGATTCAAATCCAGTAACTTCATCAAATGGAGCATCTCTGAATGGGAAAACAAAACTGGACTTGAGCCAGCCAGAGGCAACAGAAAGCATTGGTGTTACTCAGATCACATTGATGGCTGGAAATGGCACATCCTGCAGTCATCAAAGCAGTGGTGGCAGTAGGACTGAAGCAGAGAAGTAACTCGTGGGGATAATACTGTATGACACCTGAGATAGCAAAAATTAAACTCAGCTTAATTCGACACTGTTCAGAATTAGTCCATTTAACCAGGATTCCTACGCACTGCCTTTCCAGCCTTCAGCAATGACTGCTCTAGTAAGGATTCCTGCACTTATTATGCCCCCGGCTTTATTTCTCCTCCTTCCTTTCTTAACAGTTTGAGGCATTTTTGCTGACACCCATTGATCAAGATTTTTACTCTCACGCAACAAAATAGGAAAGAGCTTGAATTTTGGGAAATAAAGCTCGGGGTAATCCACTAAGTGGGTTTAGCAGAATGACTGCAGGATCCTGGCTGAGCTGCTTCCCTGAATAATGGCTATAGATTAAATGTCCTAATAACAGCTGTCAACAAGCAGTGTGCAAAAGAGTTTTTTTTGAAGTCACAATTACTCAACAACCTCTGCTCCCTTGGCGTACCAGAGAGGCGTTTGATGTGCCGTCTGTTGCCCTCCCACCCAGCAGTGCCACTGCTCTGGGCACCGCACATGCCTGCTGCTGCTTGCAAGATGAGTCACACAGCTCAGCAAAGCATATCCTTCAGCTGTGGAAATGAACAAAAGTGATACCAGCACACTGGCTACATGGGATGTACTAAAACTAGAGCTTATTCAGTTCAGCAGGAAGCTGATTTCCTTTGCATTTGGGATTTCTGTTGGCAGGAGGTTGGAAGTGACCGCTCCATGATAGCTTTTGTCTGTAATTGGCCTTTGCTATCCTGACATAGTTGATCTCAGTGGGAATAATTAATCTTTCACCCACTTAGGATATTGACTGGGTAGTTGAGCTTAGAAACATCATCTAGACTTGCTCTGAGTCACAAAAAAATTGGCACAGGGAGAGGTGAAATAAGAAAGGATGGCGGTCTTCTGCAGTTATCAATGCAAGACCATGCAGGAAAAGAAAACAGTGCACTCCTCTGCTTTCCTTACAGAGTAGCTGAACAAGGTGTTTTCTAAATAATGTTGGGTTGATTAAGATATGTGTATCTTAACATACGTGTATGTTAAGTACGTATGTACTTATACATATATGGAATGTGGTATATGGAATAAAAAATATACTTGCTCTGTTTAGGAGGCAGATGTCTAATACTGAAAGGGGAAACATGATTTTCCTGGCTTAAAAAATGATAAGAGAGCTACCTAAAAATAGGTTGTCTGTAGGACGATTTTAAAAGAAAAATATACAAAACTTGTTACAGCTCCAGTAATGTATTTTCTTACTGTTGCATCTCTCTGCATTTAAATTCCATCATTTCAAGTTTTTTAAATGACATATAAATCAAGAAATCCAGTATTCTGAGAATGTCTAATGTGCATGAGGATACACATTTTGACAGTGCAGTAAGCAATATTGATTCAGCCAATTCTCAAACAGCAAATGCAAGAGGAAAAGTCTCTCAAGTGTTGTTTCTTGTGCTCCCTATGTTCCAGTCTCATACGAGGAAATCCATTTGCAGGTGTGGGCATTACTGTTGCGGGCCCCTGTTACATTTCCCCAGGTGCTGCAAGAAGCCAGAGGTGACTAAGAAGGGAAAAGATGTGTTTTTAACCTTCAGCTATAGCTGAATCCCAAGGATGGGGCTACCCATCCTCACAGGGGGTGGCAGATCCTTTCTAGTGCCTGAAAATCTTATGGAAATCAGAGCCACTGTCCTTCCGCCTGAGCGGATCGGGACACACTGTTCTGGTTGTCTTATGGTAAAATTCTGTTTAACTCTTCATAAGCCAGTGGGAGTTCCGTGCAGATCTAAAAGCAAGAAGAAAAGTGGGAGGGGTTGAGTAAAGAAAGAGTTTAACTGCCTTCTACTCTTCTAAAATTTGAATGCATTCAGAAGTCTTCCTTGTACCTATGGGGATTTGGATGGAAATTTAGTCTTAAAGTTTTCTAAACCAACCTTCCTGTCTGAATAAATAGTATGTTCTATACAGAGAGTTTCAGGAAAAGCATCTTAACAAATAAAATAAAACTAAATTAAACTAAATTTTAAAAAATAATTATCATTCAGCTTAAGCATACAGGACATAATGGATTTTTACTTAGTTCTCTTCTTTATAGATAATCCACCATTAAATTGACTTAGAATTTGGGACTGATGCTAAACTGAAAATTTTTGTTTTGAATTGTTTTCAATCTTTATTCCAAGATCATTTTTCATTTACATTTCTTTCATTTTTATTAACTGAAATTTAGAGTTAATTTTTTTACTTAGATCTTACTTTCAACATGAAATATCTTTTTCCTTGATTAAAAATTAGTGAAATATTCAGTACAAATTGATTTTTCATTTTTTGATGTGATTTTCCAGCAAAGCACAAAGGTATTTTTTTTGCCAAGCTCCAGTCATGAAATGTGCATTTAGTGCATCCTACAGTAATAGTACAACGTGATTTTTTACTTTTTAGTAAGTTTGGTTCTGAATAGATTAATCTTTATATTTCCAGGCAAACTCCAAGTGCTTAAGTGCATGTAAAATACTATTACGAGGAATAGATATTTTTGTGTTTTGTTTCCCTCATTTAAATATCATGGTCCTGGTAGCTGTACTAACGCTAACAAATTGCCAGGCACTGATAGGATTGGCTTGGGGAGGGTTGTGGGAAGGAAGAAAGGTGTGATTCTCAGACCTCAGACATTTAATTTTTTTTTAATTTATTTTAAATATTAAAAGATATTGCTTTTAGTGGAATGTTGAAATGGTTAAACCTTCTGGATTAATTCTTTCAACTGAGCAAGTATGCATAACATATAGGGGTAGTTGCATGGTGGATTCATGTATTTTATATGTGAAAGCCTTACAGTCTTCATAAAGTAGTAGATAATCATAGCAGGAACAACAGAACTGAAAAATTCAACTACTGCAGTAATTATAGAGGAACATACAGGGCTATACAGAATTCAGTTATTTCAGTTTATAGCATGTTCTGTTCTACTTTTGCCTCTCTGAGTTCTGATTAATAGAGTGTCTAAAAATATTCGTTTTTTTAAACCTGTCCAATTGAAGAAAGGTATTTTGTTGAGAACTCAAAAATTTGGCCAGGTTATCCAGGGTTCAGATGTAGCTCATGAAAATGAAAATTTACCTCTGATATTTTTTTACGGTTTTAGCAACCTTGATTCTTACCTTTTTGTCTAAGCTTCCTTGGAGATCTTGTTAAAGTTTCACAACTTGCTCCTTCCTCCCTGCTGAGGTTTATTGTTTCTCTGTGCTTTTAACAAATAAGGTCTTGAAACTTAGAGGTTTGGGATTTCTCTAGAGTATGAATTAAGGAATTCATGTTTCTTTCCAAAATCTTCTCCATGGACTTCTAGCAACTTGTTGCTATTGCAGTTTCACATCTTCCTTTGCTTTAAAAAGTGAAAATTTACTTTTATAGTTGCACACTATTAAAGTAAAGAAAAAACCTGCTGGAAGATGAAAGAAACCAGGTATGCCCCATGGCCATGTCAAATCTATTAAATCTCCATCATAAAACTAATTTTTTGCTATTTTTCCCTTGAAGCAATAGACTGTGATCTCATTGTGTTCTATAAACTAAGAAAGGTCAGGCCAGCCTCCCCAGTCTTTGGATGAAAGAAATCCTGAGGACTCATCTGTGCTTAGGATGATGCTGATTAAGTTAGTGCAGAAACAAACAAGATCTAGCTAGAACAGTTTGAATTTACTTTTCACAGCTGTTTATTGCTGCTTCTGTAGGTAATCATTACAGCCCCCGCAGCTGAGGCCCAATAACAGCTTGTGGGAGTCCTCCCCCTCTGTTTCAGGGCAAACCAGCTGTATTAATTTAAGTCACTGTGGAAGATGGCTCAGGCTAACCCAAACGGTGACTCATTAGGGCAGCTCAATATGGGGATAATAATATGGGGACAAAGACGAGCGACAGTTAATCCTGAGAGCTAAAGCTCCTACTGCTGCCTTCAAGGAGAGTACTTTATGGTTCTCGAAGCTACACTGCTACCAAAAAGTAATGGCTGGAGGAAGTCCTAGAACATCCCAAGCTGTACTGGGAGATGTGATTCTTATTCTTAAGAACTTTGGCCCTATAAACAGGAAAATGAAGATTTCTGTGTAGTTAATGGTGTTAGATATCATAGTGGTTCATACAGTGTAATGCTTTTCTTTTGGTTAAAAGAATGGGCCCTCTCTGTCTCTCAACGTCAAAAAAATTAATTGAAAGAGAAAATATTTTAAAGTAAAATTAAAATTTCTTAATTGGTATTACTTTGGTTTTATTATATTTCTCTCCATGTAAATGAAAATTAATGCTGTTTAACAAAAAAAGAATAAATTGAGCCCATTTCTTTAAAAATAATATAACTTTATTTTATATACATTTTGTCCATGGCTAATGCCTATTTTCTGATCAAATTTGGACTGAAATACAGTTAATTTTTTGTTTTGTTTGGGAAATACCCAACTTTACGTAAATGGAAAAATGCGTTTACTTTTTTCATTTTCACAGTGCTGCATACTGTGCAGTACTGTTGTTGAATGCTGTTAGACATAGCCTTTGCTATCAAAGACATCGACATTGCTTAAAAGAAGAGACCCAGGAAATCAGCTTGAATATTCAACCTCTGTTGATCCCCTCCATTTATTTTTTAGGGTAGTCTTCTGATGTCTTTAGGACCTTTTTTAACTCGCTCTCTCTGATAATCTTAGGTGTTAAGAACAGCCACAGGTTTCTTTTCTTTCCTCATTAAACACTGATATTTTAGGATAATTAACTGACAGAAGTTATACAATCAGTTTATTAGACCACTTATGCGTCTGTTTATTAAAGTTCATCTATGCCCTGTCATACAGTGTCTAATCATCTTTTTTATTGAAGTTTCCTGAAAATAATCTCTTTCTTGTGGCATCCATTGCCTCTCTATGTACGAAATTATTATTTATGAAGAACAAAAAGGAGGAGGTGCAGCTCTTCCATAGATCATTTGTGTGGAGCCAGGGACAGATGATAGCCCTTTTGACTCTCACAAATGAGGAAGTATATGCAATCTTTGCAGTAATATCGTTACTTATTATTTATTATCTGAGAGAGACACCACACCTCTGGCAAATGACAGATTGCGTTGCTGCCAGTACCATCTTCCCTCTGGCCATTGCTGAAGGGCACATATTTATTTCCTCCCAGGCTATTTTTGTCACTGCTTCCTATGCAAGGGAACTAGAAAAAGATATCTGATAAGTTTCTCCCGTGTGATCTCAAAGAACACTACAAAGAGGGTTTCCTAATTCCATTTATAGTGACTGAATTTCAGTTTCTTCATTACTAAATGGTGCTTATATGTACATATTTTTGTGCAGATATGTATGCATACACATATCAATATCTGTGCACTTATCTGAGAAGTTACATTGACATCAGGGTAGTAAATGTTTGGTTACAGGTGCTTTGGTAATAGGTCCCTTTTCTCCTAAACAATTTTAGAAAAAACAACAAAAGTAACCTGTTTTTAATGCTGACATTCAATTAATGATGTAGTTTTGAGTCTAGATTTCAATAAAATTCTGGTAATTTATTCTTACTCCTTTCAGACTGGGGAGAGGGCCTCCAATACTCTGTGGATCATTTTGTTCCTTTATTTGGTGGCACTGATGAACAGCAGCTCCACGATCCACCTGTGTGGAAGGGTTCATACTAATTGTGATTCATAAATGTTATTCTCCATTGTGCTATTTTAGAGCAATACTCAATCCAGGTAATTATGCTCTGTTGCCTCTGCTGCAAGCAGACACTCTATAAATCCTTCAGCCAAGGTGGACTTGTCAGACTGAGAATAATGTGCAGGTCCTCAGAAAGGATTTATATTCAAGGGCCATTGGATAGGTATGTTTTCCAGTTTTTCATTTCTCAGAACTGATGACAAACCAAACTATTTGGTTATTCCCTACTGATGCTGCTCCAGTGATGGGATGATCGAAAATCTGTGATTAATTTAGAGTCACTTGTGTGCTAGTACTAGACAGTTTTGACAGCCTTATTTTCAGTATCGATTTCTTGTATAATTTACAAAAGAGAGGCATACCAGAGGCGATGATGCTTTGAAAGTTGTTCGCATTCTTCTTGTAGACACACACCTCCCCACCGCATCAGAAAAATTCCCATGATATAAAATGCATTTGAAACAAATAGCCTTACCCTTGCTCCTCTGTCTTTCACTGATGACAGATTTAAGTTTAAAAATAAATTAAAACAATCTTTCAGCAGTGTATTAACAAGAGTCTGTCCCAGCAACTTAGGGTACTAGGGGTATTATGGTTTTATAAGACCTCACAATCTCAAGGTCTGAGAGATCAAGGGATATTTTTCTTTTTAATACATTCAAACAAAAGCCATTTTTGGTTAGCATACCTAAGGAAGAACATATTGTCATTTAACAAATAAATGCACATTATAGTCATGTTCTTTCCTAGAGAAACATGTAGTGTTTAATTCAGTTTTCTGTTTTAAGAAGTGCAGTTTCTATTGAAATCCATGGCATTACTATGGTGGGAAAAAGGTATATTAGTCACATATGAGGGTGTGTAGTTGGAGCACATGAAAATTCATCTGATGGGAATGAAGGTTTTTAAAAATTGTAGCGGAGAATACAGGATATCATTTGAGATAATACCTTCTATTTGGACGTACCAGAAAAACAGTTTGGAAGGTTTAGTGAGGAGAACAGCCTTTAGTACATGGATAAAACTAGTGAGTCAGTTACATCAAGGAAATGTTCCTCTCTGGTAATTGTGATAAATGAGGTGGGTTAATCTTCCCTGACATCTTCAAAACTGTGATTTTCTTTAAGCAAATAGAAAAGATTAGTGCTGAAAATGAAACAAATTCACTTCCCTTTCTTATTACTGAAATCGTCAAGATATGTAATGTATGATATGTAAGATATGTTAATCATTTTGCAAAGTAATTCCCTTTTGGGAAATTTGCTAAAATGTTTTTATTTAGTTTTTTGTTTTTATTTGAATAATGAAATTATTTAAATGAATCTAGATAATAACAAAACAAAAGGACTTGTAACATCATATGAAAAAAATGGATGTCATTTTAACTGAAGATGAAATAAATGTGGTACTGATAATATTAAAAACAATGAGCTCATTTTCTATTCTGAATTGTGAGGTTTTTTGGATTCTCAAGCTGCCCTGTGAGAATTGAAAAGAATACAGGAATAAGCTAGTTTGGAGTGGTCTAATTGATTGTTTGTTTCTTTGATTTTTTTTTTCTTTTTGTCATCAGAGATCAAGCCAAATATATTAGTACCTTTATCCTGCTGTTTTGCTAATATGCATCAAACTGTATTCCATGTAGTAAAATCACACAAACAGCTGGTAAATATGCAGCTGTATATAAAAAATGAAATCAGAATGCAATCTGCAATTTTGGATGGCTTGTTCTGCAATCAAGCCATCCAAACCCATTGAGAATAGAGATATATTTAATGTGGTCTGTAAAGCTGTCATTTTCAAAAAGAGAAATGAGACATTTTCAACAAAAGTGCAATTTATGCTAAAACATCCATCTCACAGTGGACTTACCTTGTGACTAGTTTTGATGAAAATTTCTTTTGCCTATTCTTGACCAAACTGAAGGCATCAGCCACTCAGCTGATGAAGAACTGCTGCCTCCCTACAAAGGCTATGTAGAAAGTATGTTGCTGCAGGAAAGGGAAGGTCCCAGCTCAGGAGTTAGTGGCAGGATGATGATAACAGAGTATTGTGATCATGGCTCTCACCAGCACAATAGTTTTTTAACTCTTTCCTAAGTGTGAATTTACCTGCTGCTTTCTCTGCATGTCCTGCTCTACTCTGTGCTCATGCACCCTCGCCTCAAGTCCTCTGTGCAGTTTTGGTCACCACAATATGAAAAAGATATAAAGCTATTAGACAGCATCCAAAGGAGGGCTATGAGAACGGTGAACGGTCCAAAGGAAGCCTTATGACGAAAGCCTGAGGTCACTTGGCTTGTTCAGCCTGGAGAAGAACAGACTGACAGGAAACCATATTCTGATCTTCAATATCCTCACAAAGGGAAGCGGAGGGACAGGCACTGAGCTCTTCTCTCTGGAGATCAGTGGTAGAGGACTCAAGGGAATGTCGTGAAGCTGTGTCAGGAAAGATTTAGGTTAGATATTAAGAAATGTTTGTGCACCAGAACAGCTGAAAGTGGTCCTGGCACCAAGCCTGCCAAAATTCAAGAGTTGTTTGGACAATGCACATGGTATGATTCTTGGGGTTGTCTTGTGCGGGGCCAGGAGTTGGCCTTTCATGATGCTAGTGGTTTCCTTCCAACTCAGGATATTTGGTGATTCTATGGTCTCAAGTGACCAGTGCTGTGCCTTTTGTCCATGTAGCACAAAGGGAGCATGGTCTCAAATACTGCTCACTTTATTTGAAAATATTGTGAATAAAATTACTGTGTTACAGTGGTAAAGAATGATGCCTTAGCAGTTTGATCTGGAGCAGAGGCTGGAGAAAATTGGAGGAATAAAGTAGGTATTTATTGAAAGGCCTTCAAAGGCCACACCCCAGCAACACCTCGGCTGCAGCCCTGCCAGGATGGGCCTCAAGATGGACACAAAAAGGGCTTTGGTCACGGGGTTTCATACTTTTATAAGTTATGGTCCATTTGCATATAGAGGTTAACTGTCCAATTAGTAACTTCGAATTATGAAGTTCCATCCTCCTTGCTTGCCCTCCTCTTTTTTACGTTGTTTGTGCTTTTGGGCCTGAGGTTCGGAACGATTGTCCTTGAATGTTGAGCTGGAGAGAGTTGTTGTGTCTAACTACCCTGTAAAGAGTACTTAGTAACACTTAATGTGAAGCTAAAGCAGAACAGAAAAAGACCTTAAAGCTTAAGGCATCAGGAAGGTCCTACTTTATCCACATTCTGCTGTTCCATATCTATGATATCAACTATGATTCTCTGATCACACCACCATTTGTTGTCTGGCATGATCATAAAGAGAACAGCACTGCACAATATTACAAACACTATGGAAACTTTTCAAAGCACTAGATTTATGCTATATTTATGTTAGAAGGACTTTACTCATGGGAATCCTTATTATCTTCATTGATGCAAAGAAACCTAGATTAATTCATTGCAATTTAGGCATCTTTCCAAAATATAGAAGTCAGAAAATCTTTTCCCTAGAACCCCACAAAGTCAATGAGGAGAAAGAGATGCACTTCCAGAGATTCAGGTCTTGTGTTTCAACACATTGCAGAAACTCCATATTGTACAAGAAATCTACAGAAGTTATGTTCTTCATTTAAGCTCCTGAAAGGTAGGTGCCTCTGGTGAATCTAGTGCCACTGTATAATGACGTATTTTGAAGACCCATACTTGTATAATTATAGTAACTGAAATAATTTGTAGGACTTAACTGAAGGTACTCTTTAATCACACTAAACATAAGATTTTTGTCAAAATTCTGAAGAAGCAGGCATATCTCTATGCCTCACAAATTATACTGAAGAAACTTATATGTATATTCAGTGTAGCAATGTACCATGGCCTTGAAAGTATCACAACTGAGTGGATCACTAACAGAAAGGTCTTTAAAAATGTGTTTGTCAAACGTTGCAGAACAAGTGACTTAAACCACCAGTGGAATTGTACTTTATGTTGTAGGGAGGTTCATGGAACTAATGGAGAAATGAGCAACCTGGTTGTTGATTTTCAAGACAGAACTGATATTCTTCTAGCTCTATCTAGCAGCTGCCTTTCTTTTTTATCACAGCCTACTCTTGAGTGCTGGGCAGCTGGGTAAGGGATTTGCACAGGCATAGAAAAAGGAAGCTAAGGGTTATGACAGCAGTGACCACAACAGCGTGAACATCCCAGGCAGGGAATTTCATTACAATGTAAGTTCATATTTAGTGCTGTTCCAAACTGTTTTTATTTTAGTTATTCTGACACTTTTTTTCATATTAAAGCAAAGGAAAGCATGAGGTTTTGCATTTTTTTTCTTTATTTCTTTTTAAGTCTGAAAAAAAGAAACGGTGAAAGATAAATGACAACATTTTAAAGGAAGATAGGACTGACAAGAAGGTTAAGGAGGCTTTTATCTTCAACATGCGTACAGCAGCCAAGGTATTTAACACATTTACCAGGCTATGCAAGTAGAAGTCCATCTGATGGGCCAATAATGAAATGACATGCCATATTCTGTGATTGCCCTCAATTACCCTATGCAAAGCAAGAATTAATTACTAGCATTGAAAAAATTCACCTTTGTCCCTCATTTCAAGCTCTCATTTATAGTGACTGTTTCTCAGGTGGTATTAATAGAGGTCCAAGTACTTGATAGCTGGGGTTTTTTTCCTTCTTTCTC
This sequence comes from Picathartes gymnocephalus, assembly GCA_013390045.1. NCBI lineage: Eukaryota > Metazoa > Chordata > Aves > Passeriformes > Picathartidae > Picathartes > Picathartes gymnocephalus. The sequence continues at coordinate 15,689 of WEKY01045709.1, read as the reverse complement.
CTTGTAATGGAGTCAATCCTCTTACATGATAACTATAGTCTAATCAATCAGTGGCTGAAGTAAGCATTAAGGTATATACAAAGCATTTTAAAAGTACTGAACCCACCCATGTACTGTTTGGCACTTAGTTGTCCAGAGTTGTAGTACACAGGATAGTTAATTTGATCCATTTGTTTTGCAACAAAGACTGCCACCACCAAGTTATTTGAATGTAATGTTATAAATCAACTTGAAAGCTGCATAAAAAAATAAATAAGCTAAATAAAACCAACATAGGGATTTATCACATTCTGTCTGTTTTCCCTCGTTGAATGAAGAGATGCATTTCTAAAAGAAAAGCAACGCTAAATGATCATTACCCAAGATTCCCTTTGATTCCCAAGTTGCCAGTGTAGTATTATATTGGTGGAAGTAACTGTCTTCTTGCATGTGGTTTTAAAATACATTGTGCCTGTACATATTTAGTACAAGTCTATTCATAAATACAGAGCCAGAACCAGAAATTTAAACAGAAATTACTTTAAAAAAAAAAAAGTTATGAGAATTATATTTCTCCATTTCATATTTATTTTATAATTAGTTTTTATTCAGGTCAATTTAGCAAGTAGAAGTGATGCTGTAGTAATAAAAGAGAATGTAATAATACAGAAGAATGGACACTGCCATTTGAACTATTTGGTTCTAGACCTTTTTTTCCAAATAAAAAAAGGCTTAGGAGGTGTGTATCCACACAGTTATGGATAATTCTGAGTTACACTAAGATTTTTTTTGTGTACTCTGGTGTAACAGTGAGTTGCATGCTAAGACTGAAGACAAGTGCGGGAAGAGCAAAGGTAGCAGATGAGAAATCAGTTCCAGAGAGTCAGTAACTGACATTTCCAGTCCCCAGTGTCAGCTGGAGAGTGCTAGTAGTGAGCTGCTGGTGAAGTGAGAGCAGCTTCCGAAATCAGTTGTTCAAATTAACCTGCTTGACTCTACTGTGAAAGGTACTGTAAATACTCATTCACTCAGGAAAGCGTGGGAGGAAATTTCAAAAACTCTCTTTTCTCTTTCAACAAAAATCCATGGAAAGAGATCTCTCATCTATGTAGACATTTCTAATGTGTTGGCAGTATCTGAAGTAATCATTCAAGGTTCCTTTATAGAGAAAGAATAGGTACTTCTAGAGTGCTGTTCCCCCCCTTTCTTAGGTAGAGATCTGGTACAAAGCACTTTAATAGCTCTATAAATGTTCCTACTTCTCACTAACACAAAAAATTAAAAGGAGTTCTGGAAAACTAAATTTGTTGTAGGTGTCTACAGTGATCTACAGGTGGATGAGATAAATCCCATCTCTAGTGATTTAAGAGTGCTTCGATCCCATTTGGTGCTAAGTCAAACTAGTTATTTTGAGTTATAACTGGAGATTTAGGAGGTTGATCCTAGCCATTTCTGATAGTTAGAAGATTTCAGCTGAAAAGAATTTAAAATAAGCTGTTCACCTTTGCACTGAAGGAGAATGAAATCTATCACACACCTGCTGCATCTCCCATCAAGAAAGCTGTTTTACTCTCACAGGCTGGGTGGGCATCCATGCCAATTTGGCATATTAACCCAACATATTGTGAATGAGTTCAGAACTCACAGCCAACTCACCTAATCCTGTAAGTGCATTTTTAATTACTTTCTAAATAAATGTTCACAATAAAGGTGCTTCGGCAACACAAAAACATGATCAGACACCAGTCACAATGAAGACTATCACTGAAGGCTGGCTTCTTTTTATGTACATATGGCATTTTGTCTCTTCTTCAGCATTTTTCAGATTAAAATTTGTGAAAGATACCACAGAAGTTTGGATTTTTTTCTTTTTCTAAACCCTCTGTATTTTCTTCAAATTCTATCACCACACTCTCTTACAATCCAAATTAAGGAACTTTTTCAGGATTTTTTTTTTCTGCTGAAGGGAAGTACTATTTTCTTTTTTAGAAAAGTAGAAGTATATAAACCCAAACAATTATAGAAGTGAGGCCACAACTCTGGAGTTGAGGTTCTGTTTTCACAGAAAGGAGGATTAATATCCTTCTGCTTCACACATTACAAATTGAAGTAAGTTTCTAACCTAAACTGCAGCCTTCACAGGAACAGGGTACAGCTGGGGAAAAATACAAGCTCAGCAGCTGTGCATGGGGGTTTTGTTGTTGTTGTTTTCTCCCCTTGTTTTCTACCTATAATATTATTAAGCTAAATGGAGACAGTGTGTGTCTGAGACTGCAGTTTGTTTTAATGAATTGCGAATTCTGCAGGAGCTGCAGTGACCAGCTTCAGACAAAGACACACTAAAAGCTTTGCTGGTGTGCAACATTTTTAATGGAACCACTGACCCAGAAAAGTAACATATAAACAGAGAGAACTTAAATCCTTAGATTTGATATGCCTGTGGCTGAATACCCCCAACACAGTAAATTGTCATTCTGTACAGGAAAATCATGGGTCTAAGCTTTTTTCCCCGGCTTGACTTAATAGAGAAAAGCACTGGCTTGGAGAGAGAACCAGGCTGGCACACTGGTTGATGCAAGGTTACGTTTAGGAGTAGTGCTAACAGAGAGACTTCTGAGGGAGGAGATACAGTGGGTATCAGCAGAGCATCGTGTCAGAACGCTGTGCTTTCTCCCTGGGCAATCTGTGGCGTTAAAAGCTTCTCTTTAAAGAAGAGTGGGAGAAAGGAGTGAAAGGGGAGAAGCTGCCTATATTCACAAAAGCATGTGGCTTAGTGTGGTAGGTCAGTGGCAGCATTTCAGTTGTTCTCACCCTAGGAATACAGAAATGTTGAGGTCAGTAGAGAACCTCACTGATAATCTGATTATCTTAGTGTCTGAATTACTCCTTTTTTAAGACAGTATATGCTGGTAGGAGCTAGAGGCTTTGTAGTATTCAGATGGTAAATGAGTGTTTGTAAATTTTTGGTTATGAGGTCATTATGGTTTACAGGATAAAGGACAAATTTGAAGCATGGTCCTGAAAAAGCAGTATGTATTTATCTACCTTCATGATGAGGCTAAGATGAAACATTAAGGAGAAATTAAATGCGTCATTACCACATTGTTAATATCTGACTATATTTCACCTGTAAATGATTAGGCTTCCACATAGACAACTAGTAAGAATATAAATTGCTGAAAGAATAGATTTGATTTCCAAGGGTTTACAGGAATCTTTATATTCAGTGAAAGATCCCTAATGATTGTTCAATCTGAACACAAAACAGTTAAATGAGTGAAAGTTCACAGCAGTAAATTATGGGCTACATTGATTTTCTGACCTGCATACACAGTAAATTTTTCACATTGAGGCTACCCACAAAGTCTTTTGTTTTCCACTTCTCAGATTTCAGTTTGAAATAACTGAGAGAAAGCTTTCAGAATCTCCTTTCAGAGCCATCTTTTGGAGGTGACCTTTGATGTGGAAGGGACAGTTAAAGCAGGACTTCAAATATCAGAAAATCATGTAATTTTCAGGGATTTTTTACTGTTTGGCCTAGTAGCTGAAATGGTGAAAATATACTTATTAAAATAAAAATTGTCTGGAAAATCAGTAATTATTTGGTTTTAAGATTTCTTGGACAATGATTGAGGAAGAAATTGAAAACACAACCTTCTCACTGAAAAGTCAGGATCCCTCCAGTTATTTTGCTTTCATAATCTCTGTGTTGTAGACACAAGGGTCCTATACATAAAGGTTTTGACTGGCATGTAGAGACGAATGAAACAAAAATAGATGTCAAGGCAGAAAGGAAAATTCCGTATAAATGCTTAATTTTTCAAGAGAGGCAGCTACATTCCATCCGGAATAGCAGTTTTTTTAGTTTTGTAGTTTATGAAGAGTGTCATTTCCGAGAGATTCTATCCCATGAAAGTTTATAGGAAGGTAGGAAGCTTTTTGGTCTTCATACTGCAAATAACCGATTTTAATGCAACTGTTCAGGTCAAGCTCTTTTGCTGTTTCAGTTTTGGGAAAACAGCCTGTCGTTTCCATTGCTGACTTAGGATGAGAATTTGGTCAAAATTACATGTTTTCAATATTTTTCAGTCTTCATTTTTCATAGTAGTAAACTAGACTTCAGGAATTTCTGAAAAAGTAGAGAAAAGGAAAAAATAGGACTAAAACTGAACATTGAATGCCTTACCTCTGTGAGAAAGCTCTTTCCTGTTCTGTAAAATCAGGTGCTTATTGAGACAGCACATGTTCATGCATGCACACTGATTTGGTGGAAGAGGACAGTTTTAGGGCTAGTCTGGTAATTAGTTCCTCTCTAGCAGAGACTGTAGATATAATTTAGGTCTTCACTGTCAAAAGTTAGGTTGTTATCATTGGGTAATTATCACATATCAGATGCAAAGTATAATATTAAGGTGAAAACAAGCCAGTGTCATTTTGTTCAGAACCAAATTAAGTGAGTGCTTTAAATGACTGATAATTAAAAATAATAGGAATTTAATTCTATAAGGAAGTCAAAGTCAACTAGTGATTAGTATGTGAGCAGTCCCATGGTAAGGAGAAAAAAAATCTTTATTTTATCTAGAAGACAGGACTAAATTTTATTTTAGTGTTTCTTTTTTTTTTCTTTAGTCATGCTGTGCCTGTACTGACATTCATAGCAAAGAAGTTCAAGTTTTGGTTAGTTCCTCAAAGTGTTTTCCTTTCTGTGAGTGAAATTTTCCACTGAATTAAAAACAAGAGGCTTCTTGCAGCTATGCAAACATTGCGTTTGGACTAGATGATCATTGTAGGTCCCTTCCAAATGAAATAGTCTGAAGTATTATATTTACTAGGAAATTCATCTTGTTTTCTCATGGCCGCATTGTAAGATGCTTGAAACCTGTGACCTGAAATACAGTCTCCATCCTCCAGGAAACAGCTGCTAGCAAGATGATCCCTTCCCTTTACCACTCCAGTTCAGATGGAAGATTCTTACAGAGCCTTGCTCCTTGGTTGCATTTACTGTTAACTGCATTTTTGTTTCCAGATCAATATATGTCCGGTTGCTATTCTCCTGGGTTTGCACCAGTATGGAATTTAAGATTAAATAATTATTTTCTATCCCTCTCTAGAAGTGTAGAGCCATATACTGTAAATATATTACTTTCTGCATATATAGTGGTTTTGTGTAGTATAAAGAACAAAAATACAGAAATAGTTCTTGGTAGGGGTTTTAAAGCTTGTATAGTATTTGCATTTTTTGGCTACGAATAGGAATTAGTCTGCAGCTAGGAATCAACCGTTAGCTGGTGAAAGAGTTTATGCAGAAGGGAATCTAACATGCACTTGTTGTTCATGAATGCCACTTCAAAACTACTTATTGTGCAGAAACACAGTGTTGCTTTCATCCTGGTTAACTTCTGAAATGTGCATCTTCTCTGGCTCTGATATGCCTCTGAGCCATTTGGACTGAGTCCTGGTAAAATATTTTCAATTCAACGAATCAGCTTCCTGCTGTTGCACCTTGCTAGGAAGTACTGAAAGATGCTCTCATACTTATGAATAACAACAGATCATATGAAAATGATTCATCTATAATAGAAGATTTCATGTAAACTAAAGTATTCATTTTAATCTGTGCATATACATGGTGAGAATTCAAGCATTTGGACAGACCTGTTAGTAGAGGTATGAAATTCTTTAAATATAAAAGTCACTAGATCTTCATTTTATACTAAAAATTTGTCTGAACTTCCATGCTAAAAGTGGTATTTCAGGAGTACAGAGAAGCAGGCAAAATATGTCTGTTAAAGCCATTCCTAAAGACAACAAGGAGAAGATGCTGGAGTTTGGCAGCAGGCTTTTGAAATACAAAACTATACTCTGTGCTGACATTTCCAGTGACTGTACTGCAGGTCAAGAGGGTCTCAGAGGCCTAAGAAGCTCCAAAATTTCTGATAAAAATTTTTAAACTTAAGAAGAACATTTTATGCCTTTTGAACTTTCACAACACTCTTTTACACTAGTCCTTTTTTACGTTAGTTCTTTTTTAAACTGCTGGTGTCTTATAAGGAGAGCAAAACTAAGTGATTTTCCCTTGAAGATACCAATCCACTGGTGGAAGTGCACTATAGCACTCTATGCCCACTTATAAAAGATATGAATAGTCACAGCCCCTAGATGCAACGTCTTGCGAGGTGGTTTGGGGTATTTTTAAAGCAAGATGCGATAAAAGGATTTGACAGCATTTAAGCATGTGCATTCACAATTGTGATTACGAGGTTTTACATTATTTTCCTGCCCTGTAATTTGAGAAAGAGAGCTTCCATCACATACACCTTACTTTCTGACCTTCAGCTTTTGCACTTCCACACCCCTCTAAACAACACAGACCAAATCAGAATCACAAAACATAGATACTCCTCCAAATCACCGGAAGCTGCAGATAATGGTTAATTGTGGAGCATCCCTAATGCAACCTATAGGATGTGGTTCCTCCAAAAAGGCCATGCTGATTTCTGCTTCCCTTCGTGGTGCTTCTGTTGTAACCTTCGATAGCTGTAGCACTTTCCTACAAAAACCAGCCTTCTGTACCTACCTTGGCATACATAGGTACAGCTCTGTGTTGCTCAGGTCCTGAGGATGTTGGTGTTTCTTCTCTTGAAGCTGTGTAGTTGTACAGAGAAACCAAAGAGGGAACCTATGCGTAGGAAGGCTGAGGTATAAGAAAGGACTGACAATTCAGCCTCCTTTCATTCTCCAACATCATTACTGTGGGAAACATTTTCCTAACTATAGGGTTCTCATGTGATGTTTAATGGCGTCAGAAATCCCACTTCAACTCCAAATTTCTTGTACTCAGTCTTGTGGCCTTGGCTCAGATGTCTCAAAAGACAGATGGCTACTGCCCATTGGGCTTGCCATTGATTAACCTGCTGCTGAGTAGGGGAATTGGAATATGTGTTGTGCATATCATTTACCAGACGTGTCACTTCTCCCACTGTAAGTAACTGGATTTTTGATCTCTCCACAAACCTTCACAAAACCCAGCCCTTAAAAAGCCTCTTTTCAGGGCAGTCTACGTTCCATAGGGCTGAAAAACAGAAGGGCCCACTATTATGGCAATTTGCCTGCATTTGGGATTTTCTTTAAAGGTTTGGGTTTTTGGGTTGTTTTTGAGAAAGGGTAGTTGGTCATACTTGATAAGTACATTTTAAAGGTAACTACATTTGAGCCTGAATAGCTGACATTCTTTTCAAATAAAATGCTAGAAATAATCTTAATTCATATTGAGAGGGACCTAACCACACTCTAACCAAAAAGTAGTACTTAGCATCCTTTCTTACCTTTCAAAAATGCTTTGCCATGATAAGTATACAAGAGGTATTATTTAATGTGGATACTCTTCCTGAGTATATCAGTCACTTATGGCTTTACAGCATATATTTATTAAGACATGGAAACATGTTACTAAAATGATTTTTTTCCTCTCTTGCCCACTTTACTGATGAGAATATGAAAATCTGTTCACTTGGAGCCATTCTGCTGACTGTTTAGGTATTGCAATGTAGAGGTCATTCAGTGTTACTTTTGAAGGTAGATCAAACTAGCTTTGGTGCTAAAACTTTTTTGCACGTTGGCAGTGAAGAACCACTTATAAGGAAGACAGTACAAAGAAATGCTTCCAGGTAAAACAAATTCCTTTTGTTTTTAAGTAGGTTACCTCTTCAAAGTTCATTTCATTGCTCTTCTTACCCCCTTAACTGTATTTTAAGGATATGAATATGAAATGAAGAGGCAGACTGAAAAAGGCCACTGCCAAGCACTTTCTGTTATCATGTTCATTTAGAACAGTTGGTTTGAGCCTTGAAAAGAAGAAATACTGCTCTGTGCCTTTACCTTTTGATGCTATAGATGTTTTATAATATTGCCAACCACACATCAAGAAGGAATATTAAGTTATTTGAATACTCTAGGGCAGACAAACATTGACATCCAAGACTGAACCCATTGGATTAATGTGCTTACAATGCCGTATCACGAAACAGTAATATAATAGAAATGGTTGTTGCTCTTGCAGCTCGTATCAGTTCTTGTCAAGCACCTTGGATCTACAAACTCTCTCTGCTGAGATTTGGTGCAAAGCAGTGAGGGAAACATTCAAGTTGATGAGTTTCTCCCTAAAACATCAGCTTGCACCATTAAGTTTTCTTAGTGACAAGTTGTCATAGTTTTAATCCCAGCTGGAGATGAAACACCATGCAGCCACTCACTTAACACTCCCTTTATCCCCACCCCCTCCCCCGCCCCTGCCCTGGGGGAGTGGGGATGAGTGTGTTCCCAAGGGCATGTAGTGACAGGACAAGTTAATGAGTTCAAATTGAAATAGAGGAGGTTTAGATTAAATATCAGGAAAAATTTCTTTACCATGAGGGTGGTGACGCACTGGAACACATTGCCCAGACAAGCTGTGGATGCTGCGTCCTGGGAGGTGTTCAAGGCCGGGGTGGATGGGGGCCTGAGCAGCCCGCTCTAGTGGGAGATGTCCCTGAGCACAGCAGAGGGGTTGGAACTAGATGACCTTTAAGGTTCCTTCCAATCCAGGCCATACTATGAATCTGTAATTTTATTATTCTATGATTCTATTACATTGTTTGTAATGTACTTTGTTATTTTGTACTTTTGTACATGTTGTACTTGTATTGAAGGTTATATTTTTAAGAAAATGTGTAATTCTAACCTTACATCTTATCTTGAAGTGGACTCTTAGTGATTTACCACAACTCAAAATTAGATCCCTGTAAATTATCAAATCCTTAGAAAGTAGAGTCTGAACAGTTGCAATCAAAGAAAGCACCTCTGAATGCACTGCCATGGGAGCTCATTTCAGGGTTACTTGGTTAGATGGTTTGCTATCAAGTTTGATTGTCATCCAGCATTCGATGTGGGATACGATGTGCAACTGGGAATCCTTTTTGTGCTTCCTGTTTCATGGGATTCCAGTATCAATAGCTACTTTGGGGGCTTAACGTCCATTTCACTTCTTTCTGTACGTATATTTCAGCAGTAGTTACATTAAAGAAAAAATTTGAGTGTTTTGTTGAGGGTTTTTTTGGTTTGGTTTGGGTTGGGTTGGGTTTTTTTGTTGTTGTTGTTTTGTTGTTGTTGTTTTGTTTTGGTTTGTTTGTTTGTATGTTGTCCTTGGCCATTTTTCTGGTTTCCCTCCCTCAGGAAGTCTTGTTGAAAGGAAGAAAACTGGATTTATCAAAACCAATGCACTCTCAATGGGTTCAGGTATACTGAGGATCTGTGCTGAAAAGGTTTGTGTGGAGAAATATTTAGGGCTATAGAAAGATATGTGATAATTTACATATAAATTGATTTTTTTAAAGGAATAGGTTAGCTTTCAGGAATTTGAGGGAAGAGTCATAATGCAAATTGTATTTTGTTGACTGCTAAACAAGCTTGAAAATTAAATTTTAAAAGATGAAATTATAAAAAACCGAAGACATTTGGGACAACATGTTTACACAAAATACACAGAAGTTAATTGTTAAAACAATAGGCCTTAAGTTTCAGAACTTTGACAAAAGTAGAAGTTTAGAGTCTTTCATGCCTGTAAGGTTTCAGAAACTGTGAGGAAAACATTCTAATACTGCTGAAATATGCAGTGGATAGCATTTTTTTTTTTCTGTGAAGTGTTAGGATCATCCTTTCTTTTTAATAACATAGGAAAATGTTTAATACAAATGTTCTGAATATGGCGTCAAGTCTAATATAAAGCACTTAAACTGGTTTTGAGAGTGCTGGGGCTTTTTAGTTTTGGTTTTGTTTTTGGTTTGCTTTTTTTGTTTCGTTTTGTTCCGTTGGAGGATTTTTTGGGTTTTTTTGGTTTTGGTTTTTTGTTTCTTTTTTTGGGTGTTTTTGTTGTTGATGGTGGGTTTTTTGTTGTTGTGTTATTATAGTTTGGGGGGTTTTGTTGTTGTTTGTTGTTTTCTTTATTTAGGCATGTTGATTATGTTTCTGTAAAATAACACCTTGCGGAGTATAGAAGATTGTTCAGAGGTTATGATATAGAAAAATTGTTATCTCAGCACCAGACCTATGTCCTTTGATACATGAAATAAAGAAGCAATATCCAACAGACTAGCAACCTCTGTATTTCCCTTACTGAAGGACATAATCTTTTCCTAGTCTCACTTTAAGTATCTGTGCCAAATTATGTTACCTCTTCCTGTACCACACTGTAGATTTACTATGATTAAAAGAGCTAAGAAATTTTATGTAACTAAAAATATCCAGCTAGTCAGGGGTTTAGTACATACTTTGTAATAAATTTTAATATTTTGCAGATCTTTGTTTCTAGGTTTTAAATTTCCTGTAATTCTTGTTTCTTTTTCTTGGTTTCTTCTTACATCCCACATTGCACTTCCACTTCTCTTCTGTCTTCTCTCCCACTGTCTGCCTCTCTCCCTCCTTTCTTTTTCTTATCCTTCATACAAAGCCTTCGTGGTAAGGCTTGATTCCTCTGCATAGTAACTGGAGAACTTGAACGAGCAGCCAAAGTCAGATACTGAAATGGGAATGTGACTCGTTTTCCTAGGCAATATCCATGTGAAAAGCCAGCTCTTGCTGCCTTTTGCCACCCACCACCATGTCCAGAGAGGGAGCACACTGCTCTTTGCTGCTGCTAGCCTGGTTTTCAGTTTTTCACATCAATTGCTGGCCAGCAGGTCCCAGAGAAGCATCTATATTTTCTATGACTTACCTAATCCCTCACTGAAAGCAATGGTAAGGATTGATAATAATAACAACCCCCTTCAGGGATTCTTTGGGATAGCTCAGCAGCTACACTCCCTAGATCACCCCTTAAAACTTCACAAATTCTTTCAGCTCAGTGAGATTTTAAGAATATTTTACTGAAAACTTGGGGTAGGTCCTTATCCAGTATGTATACTCCTTAGTCAGAAGGGGAGATTAATGTTGTGCCAAGAGTTAGTGTTGGAGTTGTATATAACAGGGAATGTGCCTGGGATTAGTTACCAGCTCAAACTTTGTAGTGAAAATAGGAATGCCCATTTTATGCCTGCCAGAGCTGCTTGCAATATGATGCTTTTCAGAGGGTTTGGGAAATCCTCACAGGACAGTGATATTAAATTGGGAAAATTACCTATTTTAAAAAAGATTCACTCAGGAAACATGGCACTAGAAGTTGCAGAGAAACATCTCTAACAAAGTCCAAAGTAAAAACTGAAAAAGAAGTTTTCTGGTAGAGATGGTGACTGGATAAAGACACCTAGCTCTGTAAGCAAAGTGATTTTTGGTGCTTTTTGAGCCCTGTGGTTCTTGCAGAAGCTCCTGCATTTTTGATAAATAAAAGGGTTCTTGAAAGAAGCCCATGTCAGTGTAGTTTTTTGTTGCTAATTGCAATTCTCCCCCACCTTGGAGTACAGTTAACCCCATTTAATGAGAATAAAAGTCCTAAATAACTACTTTTATCTTTTGGTTACTGAGGAGGAGGAAAATGGAAAAGATTACTAACTGGACAGGGTTGTTATTTCCCCACAGTAATTTTAAGTAACATTTCAGAAAAATACTGGGCTAAGTATTCTATGTTATTATTTCTGTTTTTCAATCTGAACCTGAGATCTGTCTGTTATTATTGTTGTACACATCTAATTTCAAGCAGGACAGCCGAAGTTCCTAGTTACCTGCTCAATTCTCAGTTTTCAATTACACTAACAGCATGTCATGTTTCCCAGCGTGTAGCCGTATAGGTCTTTCTGAACATGACAGGAATGAATACTCACTGAGAATTCTAATCTCAACAACTATGCAGCAGATCTTATTTTCTCTTTCTCCTTCAAAGCTTTGAAGTTTAGAATCACTATTAAGGATAACAGGTTTGAGTTTTAAATCCTTTAAAATCAGGTCAAGGAATCAAACACCTTGTAAACCCAAGATTAAAGAGCAAGTGATAATGTTTAATCCAATTCTGTTAGATTTTACAACAGAAGAAACACATAAGTAGTGGTGCTGCATTTTAGTCCAAGGCCCAAATTTGTTTGCTGTTTCTTCCCCAAGCTATATTAAAAATATTAAAGCTTGGCTGCAGTAAATCTGTGTATAGTGCTTAACTTTTAACTTCCTGCAGTATACTTTATGATTTCTGTCGCTATAATACATAAGTACTTCATAGACTGGTTGGTTACATTGTTAAAGCTTTCAAGTCCTCTCTGAGGCATGCACAGTCTGGTTAGCCCCATTATCCTGATGAGGAAGTAAGCATAACGTTATGTACAGATCTTTTGCAAGCAGACATCTCTCTCTGCTGGGCCAACAAATAGCCTCTTTGTTGGATCTTTAGGAAAAGTCAGTGTACTTCAGCACCTTGGCAACTGCTGAAGCAGAATGCAGACAGGCACTACTTGTCTCTGGTTGCAGGAGGTTGTGTGCTAAGCTGCAGGGAAAATCAAAGCAAGAACTAGGATTTCAGCACTGGACAACTACATCTGAGGCTACATGAGCACCTGGTATTCTTTTTCACTGCTGTTGTGTAAAATGAGACAGGGGTACTAGCTTGCTACAGGCAGCAATAGCAATAGTCGTATAGTACTGAAAGGCAGCAATATGAAATGCTGCATATAATGGAATTTCCATGCTTACATGCATTAAAGCAATGAATTGTCACCTTTTATGGTCCATATATGCTCTGGAAGTGTACAGAAACATCCTTTTCCTCCCTGGTTACTGTGATTTCACTCACTTTTATTATGTATGGTAGCAAGTCACTACCTTCTCCAAAGGTAGTGACCCAATGGTGATTGAAATAACATATGGAATCTCATCATAAAAGGCCTTTCCATAGTAACAGCTTGTTTCTGAGACAAAATCACTACTCATCATCATCTCCCTAAATTTTAAGCCACCATTGCTTACGTGGGCTGCCTAAGTGCTTCTGGTTTTAGCCACACAGTCAGAGATCCGGATTTCTTGGCTTCTCATGATAGTACATCACAGACACTTAGTAATGATAAATAGGTATCTGTACCATGCTTCACCAAGCTGATAAAATATTTTTTTAAAAGAGAAAATTTGCATAGGATTAGATATTTCTTGTGCTAAGTTTTGACTTTGTGCTATAGAAGAGAAAAAAACAACCAAAGCTAAAAACAAACAAACAAACAAAAGTAGAATTCAGGAGCTAATACATATCTCTTTTTATTCTTGCGCATTGCTATTCTGTCTATATTGTAGTTCTTAGTAGCTTTTGTTTTGGAATGTATGTCTTTGGAAGAACCAGATGTTGCATCACAATTGCTGTTGATTTCTCACGGGGTATCACACTGTTGTAAAATCCTAATTACACATGTTTTTCACAGTTCCTGAAGCTAAATGATGATTTTTGCTACTGCAACTTCTTTGTTTCTTTTTCTCTTGCATACTGTGGGAACTTTACATCTTCCAGCAAAAATGTACTTGAAATACACGAATTCAGTCTCATAGCTAAAAAAAAAAAATAAAAGGCTGTTTTCTTGGCTGAGATCCCATTACCAGCTGGAGCAGGTCAGTTATGCTCACAGAGAACATGTTCTGGTTGGTCTTATTTCGAAGGACAGTAATTGCACAGTCCAGGCAAGACCACCCTACCGTGTGAAAGAAGGTGTGGGTATGTGCATCGAAAGTGTGTGCCTGATCCAAGCTAAAACATCTAAGGTAGATCCCTCTCCCAAAAAAACATAGATAATAGTGTCCTCAGACAGACACAAGCCTCCTTCTTCTGGAATCTACTCGATTATCACAAGTATTAACTCTTACAAGTAGTGGTGTTTTGGGATGGATGGGAAAGCAAGATCCTGACATCACCTACGAGATATGGATGAGACCACTTGAGCATGCTGTCAATATGCTAAGTTATGTCAGAAAGTGGCTTAAGTAAATACTGTAGGGCAGGAAAGCAGGAATTTCACATGCAAAAAATATTACAAGAAGATGATAATGCACAATGCAAGCTGACTGAAAAACTAGTTGGTACTTGGATGGAATATTTTATGAAATTATACATTTTCTAAAATATATTTTGCCTCAGTTATACCTGCAAAAATGTGGAGATTTTTCTTGTAAAATTTTTTATCTGTGAATCAAATATGTGAAATGTGTTATGTAAAATAAGGACAATTATCAGTGTAAACAAAGTCTGTGTTAACATCATAACTAATAGGTTAGAAAACTGGCTTCATTTTGGTTAGAAAACTGTTTTCATTTTATTCTATGCATATTTCTTGTTGTCATAGGCAAATAATTTATCTTGAAAGTAGTTATAAATGTTTACAGAAACAGACAAAATGTTTCATCCATTACAATTTAATGAGTAAAAAAATCTGGTTTTGTCTACTAAGGAATCACTGTCTTCTGCTAACTTAAAGAAGGGTAACCAGACAGCAAAATAATCTTTCTTTTATGTGTGTTGCTAGCATTTTCCAATCATCACTATATTAATGGGTGAGGATTTTTTTTTTTTTTTTGTCATTTGTA
>WEKY01045708.1:6029-23737 GCA_013390045.1 Picathartes gymnocephalus | reverse complement strand
AACCATGGAGAGCTCACAGGTGTAACACTGTGCACACCTCCATCCCAAAGGCTGCCTCAGGTGTAATACTGACGTTACCCACCTCTGAGGTACCCCCAAATGAACATGATGGATGACTGGAGACACTCAAGATCCACCTAAATATAACATGTAGTATAAAAGTTAGTATGAGTCCTTCAAGGGTGCTGGCACTTGCCCTCAGCAGGAACATACTTGGCTATGGAGACCTGGGAGGGCATCTCCCTTATGCTGTTGGCATGTGTCCCTCAACCAGCCAGTCCAACTGCCCTTTAACCCACTGGAGTATTCAGTGAAGGTGCCCACAGTGGGATGCTGACAGACTGGTTGTCACGAGGGTTTTGGCTTTCCTGGAGCACTGACCGACTAATAAAACACAAAAGGTTTGAGAAAATCTCCCCTTTTCACTGGGCACCAACTTTTCTGTCCCACCTCATCTACAGCTATTCCCTCTGCTACCACCTAAATTCAAGGAGAGTCTATAGAAATAATAAAACTCTTCTTGATAGTGGAATTTGCTTTGAGAGCATGCACGGAGTAAGTCAGAGAAAGGCCAAAGCACAAAATTAAATAAACTACCAGGCCACACAAAAGGTAATAAATAATGCTATGAGTGCATTAGTGCTAAAGGAAGACTATGGCAAGCGTTTTCTGCTGCTAAGTGGTCTAGGAAGGTTCTCTGAAAAGTAATGACAACAAAACTAATAAATGTTTTCATTCAAGTCTTCTCCAGTGTATGCAGCTGGACATTGTCAATATAAGTAACACAATTATTATTAACCACAAACATTTTTTATCAGACTAAAGAAAGATGGATTTGGATACTTGAACAAATTGTGTTTTGAATGGGCTAAATGAGATAAAATTGACTAGAAGTTTTCCTAAGTATGGTTGAAACAGTCTCAGAGGCTGACTGATTATCTCTAAAAGTATAACAGGAGAAGTTCCAGAAAAATGGAAAAAAATCTTTTGGCTTAAAGGAACCACAAGGAAATTATAGTGCTGTCAAGATAATATAATTTATGAGAATAATTAAACTCCTTATCAGTACCTAGGAAGAAAAAAAGTGCTATGAGTAAGAGCTAGTGAGGAATATCTAGAAGAAATCAAGTTAAACTTACTATATTTTAAGCAAAGGTAACTTCCCCTGTTATATGGCTAGATAAAAGAAGTAGATGCTTTATAAGTAATTTTCTTTTAACCGTGTCTTGTTGGCTGTTCAAGAAATGATATGCCACGAATTTCTAGACAAAACATTGAAATAAACCTGTATAATCCCTGTTTAAAACAATCACACTCTACTTCCTTCAACAAACATATCCTTTCACTTTTGTGGGGGTTACTTGGTTGTGCCCTTGGTAATAGTACATGATCAATACAGAGTAATTTTGAAAGCAGATATTAAAGATTAATCATGATTTTGGACATCCAAGTTTATTAACTTGCTTTATAATGTTGTGTAGGATCCTTATTCTAGCAGCCAAGCTCTGATTGCTCTTGATTAAAGTGTTTTCAATAATTTGTCTAGTTGCTTAACAATATGTGAGTTTGGATGTATTTGGACTAACATGAAGGTCTTTACCACACAATTTGCTGAACATCAAGATTTCAGTTACCAGGCTAAATTGTTGAGGAGGAAGTACTGTTGTAAATTTAAAAAAGTGATGTTGTAAAGGCAATATTACATGGTGTCTACTTGATTTTTTTCCAGAAGTTTGTAGCAATTTTTTCAGGAAGCCAGAGCTAAAAGGGGATTCATAGTGTTGGTTATTCAAAAATGTCCTCTTGGTAAAATTATAATCACATGGAAAAAAATGGAAAGAATGTGACACAATTTCTCATAAAAAGCATTAGAACTAAGATTTTGGGTTAACCTGTGTCCAGTCCTTAATCCTATAAATCACTGTGCCCTTTTCTCTTCCTAGACTAACAGAAGACTAAACTGCTGTGTTTTTTAGTTAATGTAGTCTGTAGGGGCTGTTATTAACTATCCACCTTGGATATAGAACCCCTAAACCATTTTAAATGCTGGTAGGCTGGGTAATAGACATCTTGTTAATGAGATGAAATGATGTCCTTGTAAAGTGAGTCTTGTGTTACATTCTTGAAGACAGGTGTTAAACTCTAATCCTGTTTGTGATGCTGAGATTTATCCAGTTTTGGATTACTGGGTCTGTAAAAGGCCGAAATGGTGTTGGGAAGAACTCGAGCAGAACTACTAGGCTTCTTTCTTTAACGAAAGTTACCATCAGTAGATCAGTTGTCAAAAATTGTTTAAATCAGCCACTGAAATATTTCTGAAGATGGGGACTTAGTTTTCCTCAGTGTCAGCTTCCTAATCTAGTGAAAAGTAATAAGCCTTGTTTCTTTAAGGTACTCCTTTGATGGATCCATATAAATTTTGATTTAAAGGTATACAAAATAACATTGCACAAAATAAATTTCAGTTAAATATTTTATAATTGTTTTAGGGAATATTCCTGTAAGTGACATTCTTATTGTAGTTATGTCCATTAAGAGGGAAAAAAAATCATACAATATCATTGCATCCAGTACAACTAAGACATTAAATTTGCATTTGAAAAACTAAGTAAATAATATTATTTCACTACTGAATCAATGCGTTCAGCAATTTAAATTTGATTTTATAGAATAAATCAAATCTGAAGCTCAGCATAAATACAGCAGACTTCTTACTAATGAGTGATTTGACAATTGTGGGCAACAGTGGCATCAGATATACAATATAAATATCAATTCATTGAAAACTTGAATTTCTGAAAGACATTTCTGATGAGTCCAGCATGTCCAATCAGGTCCAATCCCATATATATCCAAATGCTGATATTTCTGGCAGTTACCATAAGACAGCATTATAACTATGAAAAGTTGCAAATATTTTGCATATAAAGACTGTGGGACAAAACTGAATATTGTTTTTTGTAGTCTACCTGTTTTTATAATAAATTTCACAGCTCTTCAGGTGGGGACATATAACAGTGCTGTGCTAGCAGTATTCTGTTACTGATTATTCTTTCCTGAAAAATTATCTATCTTTAGATAAGTAACATCTGATGACACAGTATGTGAAGAGATAATTTTACAGCAGTGAATGAAATAGTAATTTGAAAGTATATTTATATCACTGGAAAAAGGATAAATAAGGAAAGGATTTCTGATAAAACCCAAAAAAATCCCAAAGGAAAAACTCCTTTGAAACAAATCTACCATCTTATGGGTATGTAATGTGAAAGGATCTTAAAGAAATATGGTCCACATTGTGAAATGAAAGTGTCATGACAATGAAGCCAATAGCTCTTTACTTCTTTGATGTTTGTTGTATCAAATTTAAGTATACCTGATAAAAAAAAAGGTTCTTCTTTGATTTAATAAATTGATAAAAACAATGCACTAGGCTTTAGAAAAGTCAAAATTCTCCTAAGGTACTAAGAAAACCAATCAACAGCATGCAGCTTATTGCCTTGCCTTGACATTGCATTAATCTCCCAGCATCCTTTATAAAATAGTAATTCAGATAATGTCTTTCAAATGTTTCTCTGACATTTTAAAAATTAAGCTGGAAAACAATCGGTTTTGTTGCTGTTAAACAACAAATGCTTTAATTGATTACCTGCTTTGCTAAAGAGAAAACAAAATTCTGTCAATAAAGTCTAAAACTCTGGTCAAAAGTAAACACAAAATATGTAATCGATTGTTGCTCAGCTAGTATTTTGAAAATGAAATGATCTTTAAAAGGTCTTCAAAATGGGAAGCAGAATTAAAGAACACAATTGAGTGGAATGAACAACATGACACACTATTATGCTGTTACTAGTGTTGTATACCATTTTTTAAGCTGTAGATTCCCACTGGATGGAAAAGACATGTTTAGAGCAAGACTCTGAACCACTCCATTTGGGCTTGTCACACAATCTGATTTAAATGTGCACATAAGACCATAGCAAATAAACAGCCTTCATCCAGATAGTTTTGATCATTTGCATTGTGAATCCCATTGTTATTTGCAGAGATGACTATTAATTTACTTAGTGACCATGTAAATTTTTTTTATGTTCTGGTAAAAGAAATTGATATCTAAATATTTGTCGACAGATAAATTAATTGAATCATGTATAAATTGAATCACAGATATCTTTTAAAAAATATATAGTACCTTTATTTGTTAGAAGAGGGAAAATGAGGAATTATACTTTTGAAAAGGTAGTATGTATTTTTGTTGCTATAATTAATTGTGGCCAAAAAGTTCAAAATTAATTTCTAATAATGTAATCATTTCATCATGTTTGTTGATGAATTTTGATATAAATATAATTGAGTGGATTGTGCAAGCAGTAAGAGTTAGATATGTATAATTCCCTAAGAAAATGATGATCATAGGTATGAAAGGCATATTTAAGGTGATTTTGCTAGCCTGATCTAGTCGTCCTCTATAACCAAGACTGAACGCTGGAGCCATAACGAAGGACATTTTGTGGAGATTTTTGGTTTGCTTTGCTTTTTATTTTCTATTGTTGGTAGGTTGTTTTTTTTAAGGATAGCTTTTTCTATTGGTTTTTGCTAAAGTAAACCTTTGTGAATGCGTCAGAGTGATAAACTGGAGTAAAGGCAAACAGAAGCAACTAGTGCCATTTGGATCCAATCTTATTCAAATCACATCTGACGTTCAATAAACTACTATTTCTAAAAAATAATTTCCTAGAACTGGGGAATATTCTGTAGGTGCACCATCTCACAAGAAATTCTCATTTCTCTGCCTGCTCAGTTTTCCAATGTGACTAGATCTCTTTTATACAGTTTTTTCATCTTCAGTAATGATTACAGAGCTTTGCAGCCTGGTATAAATTACAAGTGTCACAAATATGCTGTTCATTTCTTATTACAGGACTTTTAATATTAAAACAAATTTTGATATCCTCACACAAATGGCAAGACTTTTTTCAGGTTGTAGCACTATGTCCTTTTATCTGGTTTTCAAGCTACATGATTGTGTTCCTAATTAATAAAATTTGAATTAATAATCAGTCATTGCAAAATTTCTGCATCATATCAATATAACGAAGTCTTTCTCTTAAAGAGCAGACAGCAAGAAATAAATGTGCAAACATTGTGTTTGAAGACTGCATAGCACTTCACATTGTCATTCTGAGAGTCACCCCAAGATTTAAAATTGCCTGCAGTATATTGTGTGCTTTTGGCTTTAAAAACTTCTGAAAACTGTATTCCACTCTCTTTCTTGATAGTTTTAATTGCATCAATATTTAACTTACAAACTGTATTATATGACTTTGATATGAACTGCTTCTTGATTTCACTTAAATAAAACCAGGTGTTCTAGCGTCTTCAGTTATCCATAGAATACAAATTCTGTTGTCGCATTATTTTGTATCATTGTGGAAAAAATATAAGTTATTCCTGAACAGGAAACAGTACAGAAATTTGAAAGAAAATATGTAGTACTTCTGTTGCAACATGTGTTTTCAGAGCTGTATTGCAGGTGTAAAAAGCAGGTGAGTAAGTATTCTGGTATTTTTTAAGTGATGGGGAGGCTGAAGTGTAAAAAGATTAAGAGAAGTGCTTAAGGCTATTCAGGGAATTATTAACAAAACCAGGATTATCTCTGTAAATGCTCTGGCTTTTAGTCCAGACTTTTCGCACCTTGTTCACACTACTCACGAAGAGAATCAGATTAGGCTAAGAGATTAATTAACAGCATCTTAAATCTTCCATTATTTTCTTCCATGCAGTGTAAAGTCAAAGTCATTCAATATGATCTACTGAGTCATATTGAGTCTAATTGAAGTTCAGCTATCCTTAGCAATTCCTACATTTTCTTCTTCTCTATGTATCTCACGTGGATCAACATGGAATTTGTTTAGCAGGAGTCAAAATAACAAGAGTTTGGGTTTTTTGAGGATATGGAAGCTCTTCTTGAGGACATGATTGCTACAGATTTCACTGTGATAATTGTTCTATTTTACAGTAACTTTCTAAACTGCTCATGACTATCGAAGTTTGAAAGCTGCATTTGCCCTTTTCCTGGAATAGAAACATTAAACATGTTAGTAATATTTAACTACTTGGAGGAGATTCAAGTTGTCTTTTGGATATTAATTTTGTCCAAAGATGCAAGACCTAAATTTATGTCTACATTGACACAACTAGGTGTATAATTACATAGGGGTCTTTATGTCCCCTGTATTATTTCTGTAATATTTGGGATACTTCCCAAGTCCTCTTTTCCAGCCTCTAGAACCAGGAGAGATTTGGATGTTCAAATATAATACTCTCTTCAGCATACGCTGTCAGATCCTTTAGGGAATTCTCCTACCTCAAGAGTGTCTGTTAATGTAAGTACTAATCTTGGGGTGCAGAACTGTTACGGGACACATGTTGTGAAATGAAATTAATTCAGGTGTGGACATTATGTTTTAGGTACTTCTTGGAGTTGGTTTTGTTCCTGGCTAGACTGAGTTCACCCCAATCCAAATCTGAGTTCCTTTTCTGCCGGATCAAACAGGTAGGTAGCTTTCATTCTATGATATTTGTCCCAATCCTTCTGTTTTGCTGCTGAGGGTAGATTCGCTGTGCAGGAATCTGTATGTATTTTAGTGTGGAGAATCCATAAAGGATGAATCATACTGGTTATTGGAACAGCAGGTGGGTGAGGGATGCAGGGCAGAGAGGTTTTGAGTATATTTTGCACCTCAAAAAGCACTACAGGCTTCTTTTCATGTAACGTGCAGCACCGCTGTGTTAGTCTTGACACAACTCTTCACACAGCCAGTCATGTGCTGACTGTGCCTGGAGAACAGATGTGCCACAGCCTTTTGTTTTCGAAGCTACATGATCTACTCAGTTTCTCTGGAGCTAGCAGGGGTGTGCCAGGAACCAGCACTAGGCTTGATCCTTAGTTAATGTATGAAGTACTGTTCCGAAACAAGTGGAAAAAACAATACGCTCTTGGCATCTGGAGGTGCTAGAAATATAGCAAGTATTGTAAATACCAGGCACATATGAGAAATAGCTTTGAGACTCCTTTGTTAAATATCTGCTTCTGTTTAAAGCTCCATCTGGATTTTAAGCACCAAGTAGAATAACTGTGACTTTCATGTTTTTGTCCCACAAAGTAATAATTTGTTATCTTGGAAAGTATAAGAACATTTAAAACTAAGATGTTTTTACTTTTTATGTTACTGGAAAAATAACAGCCACTAAAAAGTGAGCTGATCCCCTTTTTACCTCCCTTTTTTGCAATGAGATCATATTTTCGTGGTGATACCAAAAAAAAAAAATCCACAATATATTAGAAATTCTGATACTAGTCATGAATTTTTGAAAGCTCTTCTGTAAGATTCAGTTATCAACTGTTAAGGAGCACTCTAAGACACAAGCAAAAGCCATGTCCCATTGTTAAAAAAGGTAACAAAAACTGGTGATGAACTACAATTGTTCCCGCTCATTAAAATCCTTGCTGAAAAACACATTGTTTATAGGAAGCTGTGGGGTGTGAGTAAACTTTGCTAACTTTCAAATGGGGCATCAGAAGTCTAACCAAATATGATGTGGTTGGGAAGAAAAAATAGTATCTATTTCATATGTCATTGTCATATACACTTAAAAATCAGAAGACTGAAAAGCTCTTTGTGTTACTCTTGTCCCTTTGTATATCTCCTCACAGAAGCAGTACTGTCTCATCAGTGTCTCTGAAATGTCAGCCAGCTTCAAGACTCTTTTTTTCTTGTCTAGGGCCCTTTGCCTTTCAGGTCACAAATGAAAATATTGCATAACTCTTTAATGTCTCTCTTCCTCCTCAATTAATTATTACTATTATTAAAAAATCAAGGTCACAAAGTCAAGCATTCAAATTAGAAAACATTAAAATTAAAATTCCCCAATCAGCCTTCATTTGGCTCACTTGGACTTATGCATTATAACAGTCTTTAATTACATCATACAGAATATTTTTTTTTATGGGATCCCTGGCTCCGTCAGTCAGAGATGGTTCTTCCTTAATTAGAAGTGTTCAGTACTTTGTTCTCCTGTCCTTGTTCAGTGTGTAGACATGCCTTATTGGCTTCAAACTACTCAGACTGCACTTTTTAAGCAGAAATTATTGATTTTTCTGTGCTATTTTCTAAATGGAACTCATTAATATAATGTCAGACATTACTTTATATTCTCAAAATCCTCATAAGGTTAAGGAATTTTATTATCTTCATTTTACAGATGGGTAATGGCCATGCAGAGAAATTAAACTTAAGTATATTCAGTAGATTTGGGTGTCCAGTTTGGGGTATTTGTAACCTCTTATTCTTCAGTGTGCTTGGCACAGAGTAATTCAGAACAAACTCAGGATATGGACCCTGCTGAATTCTCTATTTCTTCTAAATAGTTATAAATCTGTAGTGGAAAAACCTCCAAAACAAATATTAAAAGCCAGCCTTTAAAAAGACATTACAAATTTTCTAATAAAACCTTTTCACAGGGCTGACAAGGAAAAGGCTAACATTTAATCCAGGCCTGCAGTGCAGATACAGCTGCTTTTTTTTAACTTCTGAAGCTCTTTCTTCCCTTTCCAACATATTCAACAAAAATTAAATTGATGGTATAAAGATCTATATGAATACGCAATATGGAATAAGATAGTGGGAATAAGAGTGATTCTCTGAGGTGAAGAATGGGATATCAGTTGACAACAGCAAGTAGTTTAATAACAGATAAGGTCAATGAGATTAAATTTTAGCTGGGGACATTGTCTCAGTTTTACTGTCACTTTAAAATTAATTTTCTACAGATCTTTGAGTAAGCTTATATGTAGGATTGGGAAAGAAAACTATTATGTTTATTGGCTATATTAATATCAAACAACTGTGTCATATATATATTTTGGACATATGTTCAGACAAGGAACATAAAAGTATTCCCTCATATCTCACAACTGCCTCATCAACCGTACTGGATTCTTCAGATCCCTTATCCAGGCCTCTGATGTTTGAACTATCAGAGCAGATGTCAAGCTGGCAGCTTCATCCTCTGAGTGTATCCATACTTTGGCAGTCATAAAGTGCAGATTTTGGATGAACTCACATATCTTCCCTGCTGATGGAGAACATTAGAGCAACAGATTTCACTTGGGAATCTGGAGGGATTCTCACTGTAATGAGGTTACAGCTTATTTCATACTGACTTCATCATTCCCCTGCTTCTCCTTAGTCCAAATGTCAGCTTTCTTACCCTACAGCCCACCTCAGTTCTCACCCATTGGTTCCCTGCTCCTTTCCTTTCTCTTTCATAGGATTTCTTCACATACATCCCATTTATCTTTGTCTTCCTATCCAGGATCAAATTTTGGTTCTTTACAGTTGAAGTGAATGACATTTTCTATTGTGATGTTTGGATGCCAGCAGACAGTGTCACCACAGGCACATGACAGATCTCTTATTCCTTTGTTAGGTGTGGGGTGTGGAAATGTTTATCTCAGTTAGATTATCTTGTTGAGGACCTTGTCAAATTGGATAATAAAGAAAAAGAGGTGAGCCATAGAAAAAGTGGCACAAACCTTATGAACTAACGTAGAGGCAAAAGCAAGAAACGAGCCTGACAAGTCACACTAATCGATGGGCTATCAGGAAACTCTATCCAGGGTATTGCAGCCGACAAGGATGGAAACCTGAGCGTTCCAGACAGGGGGGAGCGGAGCTCAGCGGGACTGGGCAAACTGATGAGGAAACAGGTGAGGGAAGGGAATGGGGAGAAACAAAGGAGAAAAGTGGGAATAAAGGGTTGGTCCCATGTGAATAGGGACAGTCACTGTGCTTATTTGACTAAGCCCCATGCCTGATCACCACAGTCTGTCCTATCTTTCATTTATCCTTTTCTACCTAGGTGTCTGCGTACTCTCACTGCCTATCCCACGTGTGAGCACTGCAAGGACTGGGTGCCATCCGCTGGAGGGGAGGGGCTGTGAATGGATCTGAGCCGCTGGGTCTCTGTTAAGCTTTGCTATGTGTTGAACCTGCAAGTGGGAAATCAGCAGCTGCCACATCGCACAGACTGGGAGTGCACCGCACTGGGCTCCAGAGGCGGGGCAAAGGAGGAAATCCTGGGCCAGGGCTCTCTAACATCCCTTAACAGACAGATTTTCATCTGACAGAAGTAATTCCAAAGATTAAACTGGGCAGCATATAATTTTCAAATATTATGATCATAATCCAGCCTGATGCTTGGCAGAAATATAATGAGGATGGTCTATTTTTTGAAATGTGCAGGGCTAATGATCCCATTTTTTAATAGTAAAGCTTTTTGTACTATTTATTTCCAAGGTTACAATATCTACACATGATAATATTTTTAAAAAACTATGATCATGAATGAGATGATAAGAAATTTTGAGTCAAAATGCATATGTGGCATTCTTCATCTTATTTAAATAAAGCTTGGCTCAAACTCCTATTTAGGATCATATTATGGCAGAAAATTTCTGTTGCACTTATCCAGGCATGAACGGAATTAGAATTTATAAATATCAGTTGTTTCAAGGCTGTGCTGGGTTATGAATAAGGTTCTTTGGTGTATATCACTGCAGCAGAAAAAGACAGCAGAATCATTTCCTTATGCCTATTGAAAACAATGGGCAAACTCTCTCTCTCCCACAGGCTTTCATATGTAGACTTTTCCCCATTGTAGCACTTGCTCAAAATATTATGGTTTAATAGAAATATGGTGTGTTGGTTTTTATAGGTTTCTGGGTTTTTGTTTGTTTGTTTGTTTGTTGTTTTTTTTTCAATAAGCAGTGAGAATGATCTCTACAGTAACTGGTAGCTCAAGTACTAAGGTTGTTTGAGAAAATTGAATTGTGCTCAGGGGCAAATGTGCTTCTGAAGTGTTTAGTGCATGCAAACAAACAGAAAACTATGCATATTCCCTCAGCAAAAGCTACCTGCAGAGAGCAGAGAATGTCGGTAAGCTGGCATATGAGGTGGCTGTAGCAAATAGCGCAGAGAGAGGAGGAAAGGCAGATGTTGTTATGCAATGACACTGCACCGAAGACCAGTGTGTAACGTCAAAATAAGCAGTTCTCCTGTTACAGCCGGCCCTGCACAGCACAGTGTACACTTGGAATATATAATGCTGTAGCATCTGCTTCTCTGTAAGGCTTTCATTTCCTTTTTCAGACAGCTATAATCTCAAATCTTTTGTTTGATAACTCCGATATGCTTGATGGAAGAAAAAAGGCTGCAGTGTTGTCACAATCTCTAAGTCAATTCCTTTAGCAATGAAAGAGACCCCAGAAATTTTGTACAGTACACTGCAGTGAAAACAAAAAGTGCCTGCTGCACTCCAGTCATTTTCTTTTCTTGATGCATGATGGAATGCAGGTGACAAGGACGAGTCTAAAAGGTTAAAAGAAAGGTATTTCTTTAACTGTTGGAGCAAGTCACAAAAGAATGGACATCTTCAGAGCTGGACCGTATTGCTTTGTCCATATTTTTCACTTTAAGGCGTATAAATCTCTTCATGTGATGTGAACCAAAACTGGTTTGCATAGATTCTGTTTTGTCACAGAAACCTTGTTTCTTTGATTGTTTGTTTGTTCAAAATTGCTTTCCTGGCCAATATTTTTAAAAGTTTTAAATATTCCAACATTTAAGTATACTCTTTTACTCTCTATGTATATAGTTGTTGTTCCAGAAAAAGATAGTGTGATTTTTAATGTACTGAAAGATAGTAGAGAAATTAAAAATTCAGGATGCAATTTAATACAGTTTTCATGCCTGCAGGTTTGACTCCAATGAATAAACAGTGAAGCTTATTTAGTTTTCTGTGGTTTCCAACAGTCCTTCCAGGCTATGGCAGCTTAGTCTTTTTAATAATGTTACTTTGCCTTTGGATAAAAGCCTGCTGCATCCACTGATTCCACAAATGAATGTACAAATATTAAAAGGGGAAAACGGATTTATACCTGAATATTGGATGGATCTAATTATACTGTAGAATAAAAAAAAAACCAAACAACCACTTCTCAGGAATATAGGGTCCTAAATTCCATGCATAATTATATATCCATTTTGAAAAAGTAAACCAATTATGTCACTGGCATATTCACATAGAATAATCTTCATGACTGAAGATTACAGCCTTTTGGTTAACATAAATGGCCTATTGAAAGATACAGGCTTTTTACTTCCTTTATCCAGGTTGTCTGTACACACCAACGATCACTCCCTCTGCATTTCTCCCTCTTCAAATCCTTTGCAGGCAATCTCACCATCACCACCTTTTTCAGGGGATCTCTGCAGCCTTCTGCACCCATTTCCTTTGCTGAAATTTTCCTCAGTCCCTTCAGAGTACCAGATATTTCCTCTCTGCTTCATGTGTAGTTCTCCCATCTCCACCCAAACATTCAGTGTTTCTTTTTTTCTGCAACCTTTTTAAAGAATGCACGTCAATGTGCTAATCCCGTAAGGCTTCAACTTACCTCTAATCCTGATTCTTTTTTTCATAATTACTTATTTATTCTTTCTCTTTGCTTATTCCACCCCGTGAAGAAACAAGCCTAAGAAACACTGCGGTGTGGTGCCTGAATGTGCAAAACGTGTTGCTGTGCTGCAGGATGCAGTTGTGAACTCCAGGGTCAAAATTTCGGTAAAGCAAGTATAGATGAAAGAAGACAGACATTCCTTCCCATGCAGGAAAGTCTGGGATTTCCTGCGAAGCGGTTAGAAAAAACTAGGACACAATGTCTAAAGAGCAGGTAGCCCAAAGTAATTTTATTTCAATTATTTTGTTAGTCAGTGTTTTCAAGGAGGCTAATACTTGCTGTCTACAAAACGACAGTTCTTTTGCCAGAACAATGCTCCATTATATTTTTCCTGTCTTGAACAGTATGTTTACTTCTATCCTCCAGCTATCCTTCCTCATTTTGTCAGGTAGGATAGGAAAATCAAAAACTCTCCGAAAAAAAACAACCAGAAAAGTCCCCAAACCAAACCAAACCAAAAACAAACAAAGAAACAAAGAAAGAAAAGAAACCCAAACAAAAAAATACCAAACAAAACCCCAAACCAAACCAAAACAGAAAAGAAGTTATTAACTCAGCCTAAGATAGGTTATTTTCTCACATTTCCTGCAGAGACATGTTACAAACCAAAGATGGAATCAATCCTGAGCTGCAAAAGTATTGTTCTACCTTCCACAATTTCCACAGATGTGTTTCTTATTCCCTTTCAGGAATACTTTTTTTGTTGTTTTTGCAGAGCAATGCTATAACAGCTGAAAATAGACTTGAAAAACTTTAGACCATAGGCCACATGGAAGAAAACTGATTGAAATCAGCTCAGAGGAGGAGAGGTTTCAGGTTGGTAGCCTGTGTTCATTCCAATATGTCAACGTGGTTCTGCAGGTGACTAGAGCTGTATCGAAGATAAGAGTAGGTAGTCAGAAATGTGAAGGAATCCAGAAAAAAACAGCAACTGAAGGAAACTGTGGAACATAAAAAGGGGGTGGGGATGTTGAGGAGAGTGAGGAAAAAGGGGTATTTTAGAGTCTGAATGATTAATAATAAAAATGTTATGATTCTAAGACTTCAGTACTTTATTAAATTTAACAGATGAACATTAGGGAAAAGGCTAAGCCTTCAGGAATCAGGAGAAACTTATATAGCAGAGAATTTCACAACTTCTTTGTCAGAGGCTGGATAGGAAGGATCGTCTTTGCTAAAATAATTTTATTTTTCATTTCTGACTCTTAAACTTCTCATATGAAAATCAGAATAAAAGCAATTCTAGAAAAACTGTTGCCATCCTGAAAAAGACTTCCTGGATAAGCAAGTAGATGTTGTATAGTCACCATTTAGTAAAAGAAACCTTTCTCTTATCAGCTATGCGAAAAATTTTCTCTGTGCCAGGTGAACTGGACTCATTTACAGGCAGAAAATATGTAAGACTTCTGAAAATACTTAATTGAAAATGCAAGAGTAGATTTTAGTTTACTTATTTTTCCAGAAAGCTTTATGTATGAACACTCCATGTTAAGAGGACAAAACAAGAAAATATACTAGAAAAAATGCATTTGCATTTTAACTCACTAAAGGCACTGATTTAGACCACGGTGGGGTGGTTTTGTACCTGGTTTAGTCGTAGGACAAGTTTACTCTGCTGTTGACTGCATAATGCTGTAATTACTCTTCACCTCACTTCTCTTTGATCTATATAAGATATGTGCATTGTTTATGAACTAGTTGAACTATTTTTCTAACATATGATAGTAACTATTTTCTGTATTGAATTCAGTGTATTTTTTATCACCAATAAAATTGAGAAATATATTCATTACTGAAGCCTCTTAAAATGTGCTAGAATTAGGAGACTTATTTCATGAATGAATAATGAAGAATTATACACTGTGGTCATCATTCCAAATGCAATCATTGTCTACACCTGAAATATGGTATTAACATGACAATTAATGCAAGTACTCCATTTCATCATGTACTAGAATTTTCCTATAAACTTATTTCAAATTCTTAGGATCTCTGAGTTTTTCTGCCTTAGTTGATGGATCCGGTCAGATTAGATATTTTCCTACTAATTTTTTCTTATAAGTTTTCCTATTAATTTTACTGTAACTCCACTCCCTGAGGTGCCTTCCATCTAAAGAATCCCAGCTGAAAGTCATCAGAGACTTGAGCCTGACTTGCACCCAGCAAGGCTTTGTTCTGAGAAAGCAGATAATCATTGTTGTGTGCACTCATCCCCTGCTACCTTTTCAGAAGAAACTATGGAAACATCAGGATCAGACTCTTACATGGTAATGCCAGACAAAGTGCTTTTCTGGTTTCAGTCTAGGTAACCAATTACTGACTTTCAGAGAACAGGAAGAGTCTCCTGATGAACAGAAATTGTGATGGACTGCAGCATTCATTTCTCACTGCCAGTCGAAATAAGGTAATGAAAAAACTGCAGTTATCTGTACCTATGCAAGGCCATCTGTAAGGTTTTTATATCATCTGATCCATCCACAAACACTGGTGGACTTCCATTTGGTGGACTTCTTGATGGTCAAGATTTCGTTTTCTAGGCTGCCTTTAACTCTTTTGCTGTTTGTCATTCAGCTACACTGTAAAATAGTGACACAATAATACAGGTGAGCGATACAGAAAAAGCAACACGGTCCAAATTCAAGACATTCCCTTTGTATTGGCAAGGGTCCTAGGATGCAGATAGCAAGAAAGACTGATTGCCAGAGATGAGAAATAGTTGAGGGACTCCTTCAAATGAGACAGAATATGTCTCTATCTATGTAAGGTCTCCTCCTCAGGAGTCTGGAAAAGGATGATAAAGGTAATTTCCAGCAAAGACAGTGGACTTCATCATTTGATTGTAGAAGTGTAGGAAGACTTGCATTATTACTTCACTATCCCTGAAAATTAGTTTTTTACTTGACTGTGTAAAGTCATTTTGGTAGAAGATGAAGTTGCTGCTTCAGTGCTCAGGCTGTGGTCCATAAGAAGAGAAAGAGATGTACAATGATGTTACACAGATGAAAAACAGTGCTTGACATTATTTTTCTATTTGTAGCTGTGGCATATTCTAGTACATAGTAAATTATTACCTTAGATATAATTCATAATATTGTCACTGATTCTAACTTTTACCTGTGCTTATCATTATTTCTCAACTTCATTTATATTGCTATTACTGTTTTCCTTCTCACTTGCTGTATCTTTTGATAAATTAGACGACAGGCTCCTTGGGGCAGTAGCCATATTTTGCTGAATGCTCTCTGTGATGAAGTAAGTCCTGCTGTTTGCTAGCACTCTAAAGAGAAAACAAGTGGCTTCAAAATGAATTGTAACCCCTGAAACAGCTGGAAATAAGGGTCTCATCCTGCATTTGTTGCAGATGTTTCACTGTCTATTTATTTTGTGTTTAAAATGGTGTGTGAGGGAACTCATTTCAGTCAAAATAAAAGGAATTTCATGTCTTCCTCTCCTACCATTAACAGCAATATCTGATCTTATACTCTTTAAACATATGAGAAAAGCCTCCCTGGTTCAGACCTAATATATGTCCCAAGTGCCAAATATACTTGTCTGTCCTCCTGCTTTTTTCCTTCGCTGAAAACACCAGATTGTATTTACTCAGCTGCGTCTCTTATGCCAATAAACAGCAGGCGTGCTGACACCTCACCACAGGTCACCAGGGATCCAGTTTCTTGAACGTATTTAAATATTCTTTTGCCTGATCAAAGTCCTGATGTTGTCAAAAGTGAAATATGGATGCGCATGTTCTGCAGCTCTTGGTTATCATGGGATGTTTCACAAGAAATGAAAAGCAGAGCAGAGTTAGTCATGTGAGAATCTCTCCTGCTTTCTCTCTATGCTTCACTGCTTCTTGTCTCCATCTCTGAAAGCTATACGTGGCCTTTGAACACCCAGAGCACTGTGCTCAAATAATAAAAGATAAACCCTTAAATTAATATATGGAAACAATCACCAAGTGTAAAACCTTAATTTCAAAAAGCATAGGTTTAGATGGGATGTATTAGATTTTAAAAAAAAAAAGATTATAGCAAAATGCTGATTTTTTTGTTCTTTTTTTTTTAATGGAGGCAGTATAAGAGGCATTAAAATTAGGCATTTATTAGAATGCTGTAAGGCACAGTATAAAAAAATCTACATGTCATTACAAAAGAAAATTTCACTTAATTGTCATCTTCGTTTAATTTCTTTATCTATAATCCCAAACATTACAGAACTGACTAGATGAGGAACTGTCTAGGCTTGGAATTACATTAAAAATAGGAGGCATGAAAATTTAGGAAATTCTTTTGGCAGAAGATGTAGAGTTGATTTTATAAAGAAGGGAAATATAGTTCTACAGGAAAAAAGAAAAAGTGGATATAATCAAAGGTTGTGTTTGACTGATAATTTAAAATTTTTAGGTTTGTTTGCATGTTGTACTGCTATCTATATGCAAGTCAGGATCTGGAAAAAGGGGGCTTTGAGATAAAGAGCTAAGTTTCACTTTGAAAATAATGAAAGAGAATACTCAAAAATGTGCTTGAAAATGTAAAATGGATGCTTGATATTTCATATTTTCCACATCTTCTTTTAAGCTATAACTAACAGAACTGGTTTATGTGTGACATGACATACACAAGCGTATCCAAGAGTTTCCATACTTTAGTTTTAGATACTAAGAAATGAATTACTGTTTTTCCTGTACTTAATGAGTTGAATGAAATTAAAAACCAGTTATGCAGCTTCTGAAATTAGTAGGCCTAGACACACTTGCTTTCACACAGAGAGTCATAATGAAAAGCAAAGAAATTTCATATCATGAATGAGATTCAACCTGTTATGTTTAATTGAAATATATTTCAATGACACAGCTAACAAAATTTGCAAACAGTGCCAGTTCAGTTTCATATTATTGACTATTTTTAGCCATCATCACAAATTAATTTAATATTTTCTGGCAAATAATGGTGGGTATTCTAAAGTTTTCATATACTTTAGGATAAATATATAATTTTCAAGTAAGTGTGGAGGATTTAATGTGAAATACTAAATTTCAAGGCTAAAGAAAATGGTATGGTTTTCTTTGATGACACTGTAAAGCTCAGTGGTTTGTTGGCATTTTATCCTTTCGTGTTTTTCATGTTTT
>WEKY01045691.1:82500-120562 GCA_013390045.1 Picathartes gymnocephalus | reverse complement strand
TTTATGTAGGTAAATAGAAGATCTAAAATATTCCAGTTTATATTCATCCTAATGTTCTTGTGGGGAAAAAAAAAAAATCCTGTTTTCATCCTAGAGAATTTGAAATCAGAGATAGGATAGAGCCAGGGCTTCCAATCCCTGTTAATTATTAATAAAAAGTACTGTGTAAATACTAAAGCAGAAGAAGTTTTAATGTCTTTGTCCCTATGCTGCAGCTCAATCACCTGACAGAGAGAAGCTTGGCTGGGGCAGTGCTTGGTTTGGGCACCTCCCATGAAGACCTGAAATGCATTGCTTGTTGCTAAAGTGGTTCTATTCAGACACAGTGCTCGGTGCTGAATGAAGTCTGAGGGTTTATAACCAGGATTTTGGCTTTCTGCATTGGTTATTACTCGTCTGTTTTTGAGAGCAGAGTTGCCTGCTTTACATTCTAGCCAAGGTTGTATTTTGGGTTACTGAATGTACCCTGCCATTTTTTTCCTTTGAATTTTTAACAGGTGTAGATACTCTTGATTTTCAAAAGCCAGAGTTCATTATGTTATTGAGACCTTTTAAACATCTGTTTACTTCTGCTCTTTATAGACTACTGCATTTGAGAAAACTGGCTTGAAATAGTGATTTCTGGGCAGCAGTCTGACAGGTTGCAGCACTGCATTCAGGACATGCTTTGTTTGTTTGAAGAAGAATGGGACCATTCTTGATAGACTGTAATTTTTAGTGGCTTGAAAATACAGATATTTCATGTCTATTCACATTTCAAATCTGAATTAATAAAGCACAAGTTCTTACACACCTGCCTATAGCTCCCTGGGTTCACTAACCTGTTAAAAAGACTTTTGTTTCGTGTCCAAAGCAGTGCATTGACATGCAAGTGTGAACTGAAATGCGTGCACCAATGCTGTGACTGCACCATTGTAATGAAGATGAAATGACTGTAATGATGACCTTTCTGTGCCTTTGTCTATACCATGCCCTTCTCTTTAACTGAACACCTTTCAAATGAACATGTTCTGAACTCTTGAACTGTTCATTCTGTTCACTGAGCTTATTGCTCAATCTGCAGTTTATCATTATGTGTCTCCAAAGACTTTGTGTTTCCTTATATTTGACATCTAGATGGAATTTTTCATAACCCTTTACTAGTCATAAATTGGACTGTTAGGGGATTAAGTTAATCTTGTTTCTTTATAGTAGACTCAGATTTTTAAAGCCCTAATTTAGAGAGGTTTCTTTATTTGTTACTCTCCAATCTGCAAGAATGGAAAAAAACTTAATGCTGTAAGATTCTGTATTGCTGGAATTATTTATTTCTGCTCATTTTGAAGTGAATTGTACCTAAGAGGTGCACTTGAAAAGTTGTTTTGTCATGTTTTCCCCATATTACTATTTCTTCCTTTCTATCTAAATTGCAACTTCTGAAAATGACCCAAAGCAGTGCATCATCAGATAAGCAGTGTGTCAGTGAATAGAATACAGAAGAATGTGTGTTTTTCTTGTTCCATTAGGAAGGCAAATAGGAAAAAATGACTTGCCACTTGCAGAAATTTGTTGTGGTATGTTAGTCATATCTTACATTTTGGTTTTTGTATTAGAAGGCACTCCTAACAATCTATGTACTTTTTATTAACAAATTAACAGCTCATGTTGAAAATGAAAAGGACAACAAAAGCTCACATGTTTTTAAGAATTCTTTGGACCTTTCTGTTGTCTAGTGGTGATGTTGCAGGTAATATTTTTATTAATTACTTCAAAGAAGTTTTTTTCAAGAAAATTAAATAATCTGTAATATAAATGGTGTG
This sequence comes from Picathartes gymnocephalus, assembly GCA_013390045.1. Lineage (NCBI taxonomy): Eukaryota > Metazoa > Chordata > Aves > Passeriformes > Picathartidae > Picathartes > Picathartes gymnocephalus. The sequence goes on along the minus strand of WEKY01045691.1, from coordinate 118,763 downwards.
CCAAATTCAACCAATCAAAAGACTTTTTGATATCCTGAGAATTATCAAGCTGCTCTCTATTAAGATAGGGATGCCCAAATCCTCAAAATAGGAAGATGGTCCATATTGTGAAATTCAGTAATTACAGCCAGTTTATAATATGCAGAAAGCAGAATACTTGAGGCATAAGTTAAGACTAAAACATAAATATTACTTAAATACAAAGGCTTGTATTTAAGCAACACACATTTATTTCTTTAACAAATAAACCTTTTTAGCCTTCTCTCTCCAAAAGGCTCAGAAATGTCAGACTGGTCATAGAAAAAGAAAAATCTTGAGTTGTTCCTTGACCTCTTTTATGATCCCTCCATCCCTAAACTCCATCAATGACTTGAACTCTGACACTGAGAATGGCAAGATGTAATTCTTCATCTCAATGTCACAAGCCCCTGCATTCTACTCTGGGCGTTTCAGATTTTTATTTTTTCATTCAAATGTAGTTCATGTCAGCTAGTATCATATATAAAGGTTGAGGCGCCTAGAAACTCCTAGGTTTATCTAATCTCATTTCTAGTTTTCTCTTTGGGAATAAATTAATGGCATTTGGCCATTATTCTGCTTATTTTCTTCTGGTTTGTTCTTCTCACTTATTGATTGATTGATTGCTTCAGTGCTGCCTAAACCACCCCAAAACCTTTTAAATATATATTTTAAAGCTTCAGTTAATGAAGATTATCATTATAATTTTCCTGATCTATTTATGCAGCTGTACATGGGCGTAGTTAGTAGAAACAATGGCAAGGGGTAGGATTGCATTTGGAAATCAGCTGTGAAAGGAGGACCTGGGGGACAGAGCAGCTGAGTCTGGCCGGGTGAGGATCAGAAAGTGTCCTGTGTCTATCAGAAGCCATTTCATCCTTTGTTCTGGGCCAGGAGCGGAGGGGTGGAAGTGGAGGCTCTGGCTCTTTGTCCTTTGTCTCCTGCCTGTTTGATGCTCTGTTAAGGTTCAGAAAGATATTACCTGCTGATATGTTGGATACTTCATTTTTAAATGATCATAAATTTTTGCTGGCGCTTAATAAGAGTAGGTTTACAGTGCAGAGGAAAAGTGAATATACTGAACCAGGAGAACACTTAGGGAAAGGGAGAAATTATTTACAAAGAAAGTCTGAAAACAGTAGTATTGCTTATCTGTAAAGCGGCTGATAGTTGGGGGCATCAGACTGATTTTCAAAACAGTGTTGGAAAGACTGTAATTGGACAAGTATCATCTGTACTTCTATCCCTAAAAGTTGGGAAATGCAGATTTAAAACTGCTAAAAGGGGAAAAAAAAAGCTCAAAAAAAATCTCTGCTTTTGGAATCCTGGCCATATAGAAGGCCAAGCATTTAGTAAATTCATAAGTTAAATTTTGATAATAAAAGCGCACCAAATAATGCAAAATATTTATTAAAACATACTTGTGAAATACAGTCCTTTAACTGAATACTACTTCCAGAACTAGCCATTTTCAGAGAAAATAGTGTATTTCATAGTAGAGCACTGACTGGTTAAATCCTTGTGAGTCCCGTCTCTGGTTTTGCCTGTTTCCACCAGAGGCAGATGATATGTTTATTTTGGAACTATAAACTTGTTAATTGTCTTACTGCACTTTTCCATTAACCCAGCTGTTGATAGCATTTTGTGACTGTATTTCTCAAAATTTAGGTGTAGAAGACACTTGTGTTTCAGTTCTAGATACTGCAGAGACTTCTCATATTACTAATATGAAACTAACTGGCATTCACTGTTTCCAAAGCAGTTTTACTTCTGTGACATTAATTCACAGTACTGAACACTGTGGAAACTTTCATCAAACCTAAGAAGTTAGTTTTGATTTGTTACAGCACACAGTGGGTGTTCATAGCATATGTTTTTATTTAATCCTTCAAAGGGTTTTCAGGAAATAGCAGCTAGCATGTGATGAAATAATATCAAGAGACATTACCAACATTTTAACATTATACGGATCATTATGCTTCGTACATTTCGGAATTATGCTCCATTATATTTGTGGTTTCACTTTGTTCTTCCAAGCCGCGTTCTGCTTGGTCTCATGAAACAACACGTGGCTGGGATGAAGCACAGTGGAGCTCGTAAGAGTCCTGTCCTAACTTGTAAATGATTAAGTAACTCCCTCAACAGATACGCTGGGTTTAGAGCTAGGGCAGCTAGGAGAAGGTGGAAAGATTGTGAAGGAAATGTCTCTCCTTGAGTCAGGAATGCATCTGTTCTGCCTTTTAGCAAAGAGCTGCACACAGCTGCTCCTTTGGTATTTTGTGGTTCCATTTGTGACTGCTCGTTGAAGTGTGATGTGTCTTGCTAATGCCTTGTAAAAAAGGACGGAAATCCAGCACCTAAAGAGATGTAATTACTGATCTGGCAATTCCATGGAACTGCTCTTCAGAGTCCCTCGTAGAAGGGTCAGCATTAGAGTAGGGTAAAGGCTGTGAGTAAACAGGAGAAATTTAACTTTTTTCATGTGTTCTACTGCAACATGCAGTTCTGTGCAGTGCCACCCCACAGCCCCTGATGTGCCCACTGTGGGAACTGTGGTGATGACTAATTCCATGTATTTTTAGAAATTTTCCTGAGGTTCCATAAAGGCTTTATCTTCTTCTAGGGTTCTTTAGTCTCCCAAAGACAATTCAGCACATCTAAGATATACATGCCTTAGTTCAGTATGTGAAGCAAAATGGGTTGAATGTGGCCCAGTTCCTGGACTGTGCAATACCAGAGATTTGGATTGGGGAATGTGATTTCTTGGTTCCTTCCCTCACCCCTTGGCATTGCTTCATTTTCTTCATTCCTGGGGACAGCTGGCAACACACTTGGTTTCAATGGAAAAAAGAGAGAAAAAAAGGCCATTACATACATGAAGTTCTTTCTTCCAAAACAAGAATCTAATGCAGCTTCTATGGTTTCATGTTTTCTTTTTTAATCAAATATCTCATGTGCTCCTGACATGATTTGGCTAAATGGGTAGGTTCATCCATATAGCTAGTAGAAATATTCACAGGCTTTATCAACAGCTGTGAACAAAGGCAAACACTCCTTGGAGCAATATATGGACATTTAGTAGCCCTGAAAATGCCCCTCTGGATGACTGTACTAAGAGACTGAGTGCCTGTAGTTACAGGTGGAAGTTCCTAGAGCTCAGGTGGCACTAGGCTGAAAATTACTTCAAGGTAATCTGTAAAATAAATTATATTTTAGTGTTTAATGCCTTACATACACTGAGACACCTAAGTGTGCTTTGGATCATATAATCTCTATTACTTTTACCCAGTGCATGACATTGATTTGCTAACAAGATGTGCAACAGGGTAAAAGCATGGGCTGCTTCCTTTCAAGATTTTGTTTTGATATTAGAAAGAAAAGCATTTTTTTTTTTAAATGGTTATCTGGCAGCTGGGGTATTTGAAGTTTCCTTGTACTTAAAAAAACAAAACAGAAAAAAGAAACTCAGATGTGGAGACAGGGAAAAATGCAGTGTGGATAGGAGTAGCTGCCTGAAATTCTATGATCCGAGTTAAGCAGATCATTAGATGTTCACAAATAACCCCTTTTGGCTTCAAGAACTATAAATTTTTGAAGCACAGTGCAGGCTCCCCAGCACTGCACTTTGATTCTGACCTGGAGGGGTGAAAGGGTAAAGCCTCTGTGCCCCTTCCCTGCCTCCCCAGCAGCCTGAGCCTGCCTGGGTTCTGGGATGTGAGAAGCTGCCTGGGCTGAGGGGCTGAGCTGAGCCTGTAACTCCTGGCACAGCAGCAAAATTCCATCTGCTGGGCAGTCACCAGCTCTGGTCACTGTGGCCACGCGGTGGGTTCGAGCCAGTCCCGAGGAGGGAAGGTCTCTGTCCCAGGCCTGGTTCCATGAGCTGTTTCCTGGATGATGGTGAATAATATCTTTAAGCAGACTTTAAGCGTTTTCCTTCTTGCAGTGGTTCACAGTGTTTCCAGTTACTGAAGAACTCGCACAGGAGAATTCTTCTCACCTCTGTCATTTCTTTGTTTTTCTGGCCATACCAAAAATCAGACAGCAACTTAGTCCTGTGCCATTACTTGTTTCAAGAGAAAGATCCTCAGTTTCACCTCTGCATATCCTGCCAGTCATTCTGTCTCATTTTCTGGGTTGCTAATATTTAGCCTGTGCTTAAACAGTTTGGGCAGAAGGACTTTTTCAGAGGGGAGAATTTTGCTCTTTTAAGCATCTCACTCCTGTATGTGAAATTGTATATAGCAGCAAGATTGTATCATGACAGTGTGAAATATTAACTGGCTGGAGGCTGTAGAAATGATGTCTTTAATGCCATCCAGAGATGCTGCTCCAAGAGAGAAATCACTCACTTCAATGGTAACAGTTCTGTGCCACTTTGTGACATAGAAGTTGAAAAAAATAAGCAGAGGTTGGGACTTGAGACCCCATTAACAGTTTCTGATGTGTTTAAGCAGAACTGAGGCTTCTGTCTTGACCTTAGTACTGAGAATAGCAAATAAAAGTCAAGATTAAAGACATTGTTCAGGAGAAAGCAGGGGTTTGACTGGTTGGCTCTAGGTCTGTAGTTTTCTCCAAGTTTAAAACAAAAGCTGTTTGGTTTGTCTTTCATGGGACAGGTGAGGTTAGGGTTTCTCTGATCTGGCAGCTTAGTCTATTACATATTTTTTTTCAACCAAATTATTTTGTGTAATAACTATAATGTTAATGGAACTCTATGTTATGGTTGAGTTAAGATTTGTCAGTTTGAAAATAAACGTCTTGGCTTCATTTCGACATTTGCCTCTCAGCACCAGTCCGTTAACCTGTCACACACTATAATTTCATTAAAACCATCATTTAATTGTAAGTTAATGTACAGCTGTCTTTTTAGAAGGGCTTTACATACTGCTTGAATAATTTCAATAAAAATTTTCAACTGATATGATTGAAATGATATGAAACACTAAATGCCCTCCAAAGCCCTGTTTATGAATTCAATATTGAGAAAGAAGATACAACAGCCACATTATTGTGCTACTGTAACAAGGAGACACTTTTTCAAATTATAATAAAGGACAGAAGAATGATTTAGGTGTATATCTATATATCTTTGCCTGTGTCTTGTATACCTGCAGCATTGAGATGTGTTTTGGAGGAGTTTCCATTATTAAAAGAAGGACAATGCACACAGTGTGAGCTCTATATAACTGAAGAAAGAATTAAAATCTACATGCTAATAGCTTTAGTGCCAGCCACAAATAGACTTGTACTTCACATATGAGACACATAAAGCTTATTTCAAAATAAATTCTGGGTAACGTTCAACCTGATTGAATCTTTGGAAGCTGTGTTAATGTATTTGTTCAATTCACACTCAAAAGCTTTTAAACAGAATATCACTTTTTTATATTATTCATGATAATGTAATTCCTGCCTTTAATCTCTTCAGGGTTTTGCATTGTCATGATTTGCAGTTCAGGGAAATTTGGATCATCCATTAATCATAGTATCTGTACTTTTGTGTGCCTACTTTTGTCCATCTCTTAAATCAGTCACTTGTCAGCAGCAGAGATCTGGGGATAGTCCAGGATATTTGACTGAAGAGGTCTTATTGTTAAACCTGTTTCTTGCTACAGAATGTATAGATTTGTGTATTGTGTGGCATGCTAAAAGAAAGTTATAGAAATATTAGCATAATCATGAAATATGATCCTCTTAGTGTTTCCACTAGAATCATAGGCATGGATAAATTTATTAAATGTCTAATTTCTATTAGTAGACTAATTAGCTAAAAACACCTGGGCTAATACAAAAAAATGAGACAAAATGGTGTAGTCAAGTATTTCCTTGTAATTAAAATTTTTCTACCGACCTGTCTACACTAAGGGACTGAATATAGATTTCATAAACAATCTAAATCTGGTATTTTCTAAAATTTAAGGGTATTCTTTTATTATTTTGATATTCAGTGGGCAGTAGGAAGATGGAGGGAAGGATTGAAAACCTTGGACGTATTAGCTGTGGTTGGATTCTTTGAAGTCTTGATAGTGTCCTTTGAACTTAACTAATCACCTCTAACTGTACTAAGAGGTTGCTTTTTCTTTCTCAACAAGCCAAATATGTCATTAGTGACATATTGAAATTAATCTTTAAAATATTTGTGAAATGTGTGGAAACTGAATTGTGTATTCTTTTCAGTTTTTTTAAATTGGGTGCTGTTCCCTCTCCAGTTTTATTCCTCTTCCTCCAAAAGGTTGATTTCTTTTTCCTAGACTCACTCTGATCCTTCCTTCTTTGGTCCTGTCTTCTCTCAGCTCCTTTCTGTCTTTCCCATCCTAAGTTTACCTCTTTCAGCCTCAGTCTTCTACACATTTTGTTTCACTCTTCTTTCCTATAAAACTTTTTCTTCTGATTTTCTTCCTCTACCTTTTTTTTTCTTTTTTTTTTTTTTCTTTTTGGCTTGGCCATAGCTCTAATTTCCTGAATTTAATATTAGAGTAGTGGGAGTGAGCTCCTGGCCTTCCCACTCTGTCTATTCAGTCACTTGAGCAAACTGCATCTTAAAAGTAGCTATGTGGTCTGTGCCTGCAGTGCTGGGCTGGAACTGGTGACTTATGAGGTCCTTCACTGCCTAAGGGATTTGGAGGTTTCCCAGAAAACACTTGAAAGAATTTTTTGAAACTTCTGCAAATAATGTATTTTTCCCTCGTTGGCTCTTTGGAAGTTATGAAAGCACGTTTGCTGAATTTTCCCACGTAAGCTGTGCCCCACACGGACATGTGTAACGGGAAACGTCAGGGAGAACAATTAGAGCCTGCTGGAGTTATGAACAACTGTACTGTGGCCTTGAAATAGGGAGTGCCAGACACCCTGAACTAGAGACTGTGTCACCATCATCGCCATAAGTAACAACTTTTAATTTAAGAGATGGGTAAAAATTATCCTATTGAGTCTTCGGTCCTGGAAATCCATTTATGACTGCTCTGGATGACTAAATGTGAAAACAGTTGTGTGTATGCCTTGTTATTTTTCTGAGCGCATGATTGGAGCTAAAAATATGGTTTTAAAGAAGAGAAATCAGTTTTCATTTTGGTGTTTGGGTTTGTAACTGAAACAATATGTGGAGTTTTAGCAGTCAGGTTTCTGACTGAATCAAGTGTCTAATGTTTGGGCTCAGTATTTGCTGTTGGGAACAAAACATTTTTTCAAGTATAAGCATCTATTATAGTCCATGATCTTTATGCACTGAAACAGACCTAATGGCTGAACTGCTGTGTGCTCTATGATATTAAAAGAAAAATGTGCTTTTAACCAGGGTTTTAGTGAAAGCAGATGAGGTTATGGAGGCACAATGGGAATGATTATGAAAGACACAGAGACCCCTATTTATTGTGGTAACAAAGCTGTATGTAAATTTTGCTTTTCATTAAGGCAGAATTAGTTTAACCCCAGTTGTACAAAGGTTACTGTTTTCTACTATTTTGACAAACAACTTCCTACTGTAAATTGTGTTGTGATTTATATGAATATACCCAGTCACTGAGGTTTCTGTGCAGCAAATATATCTTCCACTCAATCATAATAAGAACTTTCAAAATAGTTGTGAATATATTTCTGTAATTATACTTAGATTTTGGTGAAGTCTATTACTGCATGAATTTACTTCAAAGATTCAGTGTTAGTCAAACAAGGAAATTAAATTCTCTGCTTGGATTTCATACCTTTAATAGTAACCAAAAAAGCAACTGATAGGCCTTGAATTCCAGGCACATAGTGCAGACAGCACAGTGGCACAGTTCAACTGCTGCTGGTGGGTAATGAGTGCAGTTTGAAATGACTGCACATTAAATTGTAGCACTTGTTTGTATTTACAGACTGAACACACAGTCCCATTCTCCTGTTTGCCCCAGCCCAGTAACACTGCGTGCTGGCTGTTTTGGAATGCAGATTTCAGGGTCTGAAGCAAGTTCATATCAAATATGCTTGGGAAGTCTTCATTTATTTTGAATTAGTGACTACTGCTCTTAAGTAAATTGGACAATTGTGTGTGGATAAGTTGTTTTTATTCAGATGTGAGGCCATATAGTTATCTTTGACTTGTGCTTAGGTTTCTATTGGATGAATTTAAACTGTGAAATACCCGAAGGTGTTAGTAAAGCAGACAGAAGCAATGATCTCACTCTTGTCTAATGACAGGACAAGAGGAAATGGATGAGAAATGAAACGCAAAATTTCATTTCAATATTAAAACCAACCTTTTACTCTGGGGATGGTAAAGCATTGGAACAGGTTATCTGGACAGGTTGTGGATTTTCTGTCCTTGGAGTTACACAGAACCAAACTGGACGTGGTCCTGAGCAACCTGCTCCAGTGACCGTGCTCTGAGTGCTGTGGACTGAATGATCTCCAGAGGAGTCTTCCAGCCTCAGCTGTTCTGTGACTGAAATTCACAAAGTTGTATATTTATCTATCTAGATCACTGAAAAGTGTTACATCCAGTATCATGTTGCTGCCTATTGTGAAAGCAATAAATAGGTTCACTTCAACTGCTTCTTTAGATCATTCTCATAAGGATGCTGCACCTACAGTAAATCAGTGAACTTAAAGACTATTCTTTCCCTGTTAGCCTTTCCCCATAGTCTTTGCTTATTTGCAGGCAGTTTGGTACAGTCATCATCAAGCTTGCCCAAGATGTACAATCTTTCTGAAGGAATTCACATTTTTGTTGGGGGCAGCTGTCAGTGAATGGGCAGCAAGACACATCTGGGAGAGCAGGATAAATGCCTCTAAGAAACTGAGCTGCTCTAAAGGGAAGGGCAGATTTCAGCAAGCAAAGATTTGTTTTCATGATTAAATATGTATTGTGTTAATCTGAGCCTTAACAAGAACATATCTTGTTTCAATTTAGTCAGAATGAATTGTGATATCTGCTGTGAAAACTGTTGCTATTGGATTTGAAATACCCATCTATTTTAGATATCTGGGGTTAGCTAAAGGCTAAATTCACAGATATTCTATGTGACCTTGGTCAAGTCAGTTTTCCCATGATAAAATTATGGTGGTATTTACTTAAGTTCTGAGTCTTGTTAAAAACAGTTCAAAGCTGGTTAATGAACCTCAGGTCCTACATATATCTTCAGTGTTATAGAAGGTTCATAAATAGGCCAACAAGTCCCTGCTTGTATCCAAGAGAACTTTGGATGTGGAAAACTAGATAATTGTGATCTATTTCTTCCCTGGGATGCTGCTTTTTGTTTGAGAGCTTATGGAACGTTCAGAGTTGGTTCTTTTTGAAAGGTTAAATTTAACCTATGTCAGGAGTGGCCATCTAACTAAACCTCCACACTCCATGCTCGTGCTTTTCACATTTAAAGAAGAGTGCTCATCTTCGTAATATTTCTTAACTCCAGAAAAGTGGGTTTATTTGAGCCTCTTGTTTTTGAGTTATGTATATTGCAAGAACATGTTGATTTGTCCTTTACTTTCTTGACACATTCATTATGGGATGCTGAAATTTAGACAGTGATTTTCATGGCATCACCAAATATTGTTGTGCTGCTTCATGTGATTTCTTGGACTGGCATGGAGCCAGTTGTTTTGCTAAGCTGTAGATATTATTTTCAAAACAGCAAGGTTTCTTTTTGGCATTTCAGAGTAATGGTGTAACTTAACATTTGTGTTTATAATTTGACAAGCCTGGAAACATTAAACATTAGAGTTATTAAATAAGAGAGGAGACATTTGGAGATGTTTTCATAATGTTTTCTGACAGCATTATAATGAAGCCAAATCTAGAAGTATCTTAGTATCATAGATTTTTATTGCAATGAAGAGTCAAGAGAAAGAAATATGACATTGTTATTATTGACTACAATGCATAATAACGAAATAAATTATGCTAAATTTTTCTGCCTAAATCAAGCATATGTTGTCATGACATGTTACTGAAACATGGAAAAAGGTGGTGATGGAAATAATGTCAATAATCCTATTTTGCTTTCCATTATGACATAGCATTTAATTTTATTTAACTTTTTGTGTTATTTACAGTAGGATATTTCTTACCTTGAGAGAGTGGTTTTTTTTTTTTATGAAGTACAGAGAACTGTGATGGCAAGAAAAAAACCCAAACAAAAAAACGTTCAGTAGCACAACTCCATGAGGCAGAGGTCCAGCCAAACCAAGGCTATTAATCATCACCGTCCATTATTTACAGAGGATTCATTCATTGTTCCATAAAGGTATCTAGAGGGTCAATTAGAGACAACATACAGGATTTTTCAAAGACACAAGAGGGTCAATTAGGCCCTTCTTGTAATTTTCTGCTTTAACAGCAAATGCCAGCCTATCCTGCAACAGATACAGTGGAGGTTAGAATTAAACAGTTAGGATTTTTTTTAAGCTGTTACTTTGCAGCTGGTTTGAATTGGAGTCTTGTCAGTCCTTGATCAAAACAAAAGAAAAAAATTATCACTGAGTTGATGAGAAGCACAGATTCGGTTTTGAGTCAGAGTACTGCAAGTGCCCAGGAAATATCTGAGATAAAACAGTCTGTACTTATCACAGAAGCGAATAATTTCTCTGCAAGTACAACCAGATACAAATAATATTGCTAAATACCCCTGTTTAAAATTTAAAAGCATTTGAAGCAGAATACTGTTTGTAATCATTTTGGCATCAACTGCTCACTTAAAGCTCCAAATCAATAATACATATGAGATCTTAATATAAACAACTGCAGTGGCATTCAGTCAGGCATAGGCAGTTCTTTCCGAATAGAAAGGAAGTAAAACTAATATATATAGGTATATATATGTACACTCACATATTTAAATGCACAGACACATACATTTATACACACCTCAAAACTCTTCCAAACTAGCAAGAAATTTTGGTGAAATCGCCTCCCTTAGCTGAGGACAGAGCAGCTCTTCAACACTTTTACTGCTCCTATGAACATGTGCACTTTATGTACAGTAGCTGTACTGAAGTTATTTTTCTTTCAATTTCTCTTTCCGTGAGGAATGGTTGTTAGTTGGCATTCTCTTCTATATAGGTCTGAAAATCCCAGGCTATTTTTTCCTCTAAACTTTCATTCAATTACATTGCCACTGTTTTTAATGCTGCTTAATTCTGTTTTAACAGAAAGCAGCCCCTATGATTATGGTGTGTTAGTCTTGTAAAGATTTTTATCTTTACAAATGGGGTTTTCTGGAATGCTTGAGTATTTTGATGGGCTCCTGTGAGAGTAAATCTCTGAGTGTGCTGCATCAGTTTGAGCCTCATCGTGCCCTGAAACCTCCTATTCTCTGTAGGGTTTCAGCAGAGAGTTCTAACTAATGACTCAGGGCCAAATTCTGCCCTTCAATGCAGGCGTGTAATTCTCACTGATTCCGGAGGGACTTCTGTGAGCATATCAGAGAACACAATTTTGTTCTCAGTGTGTGAAATTTTACCACAAATGGACAAAAGAATCTCATGCACATTCATCTTAGCGACCCCAAGCATGCAGGAACGTGATACCAATCCACCTGCTTTTCTCTTTGCTGAATTTGTGCTGGTTCTTGTAGATCAGCCTAATTCTTCAGCTGTCACTTGGGTCTACATTTTTCATATTGTTCTGTCTTCAGAAGTTTGCTATTACGGTGCTTCAGTGACAATTAGTGACATTGAAACGAATGTTTCTTTAAGTAGCATTAGTAACAGGCACTTGTAAAAGCTGTTTTTTATTTTCCCTGGGAAATGATGGTACACGGGCAGTCTTGTTCATATTCTGTAGGGAATTCGTTTGCAAACAGAGAAGACAAAGATGTGTGAGTGCATGTCTGGGAAGTGGTTTAGTACATACAGATACACAGAGAGAAGAGAGGTGGGCTTGCATCACGCTTTTCCTCTGTGACAGTGGGATGGGAGGAGGTGTTTTGCCCACGTGTGAACAGAACAGGTATCTCCTCTTGGCATCAGTCTGTCTCGTTCTGCTCCCAGATTTTACTTTCAGCATCGTCCCTTTCAGATTCTTTATGCTAGAAATCAGTTAATTCACTTTCAAACATTTTTTGTCCCTGCTTTTAAAGTTTTAAAGCCTTTTCCAGTTTTTATACCATAGCCTTCCACACTGAAGGTCGCGATTATTTTACTGTTCTGTTTTTAGGAACAGAGCTAGTCTTCTTCTGTGGCTATAAAAATGTAGGAGGTCACTCAGTGAGCTTTGGGGTTTTACACATGTTGATTATTGAAGTACAGTTTCAGATCTTAGATGAGCACCAAATTTGCTTTTTGTCCACTGTTTGTACTCAGGACCGGCATGTAAGAAGAATCTTCTACTTTTTGCATTTTTGTTGTAGGAATTGGTGTCCTGTCTGAAAACTCTGGACTGGAGGTTTTTTGTTTCTTGAACTGACTGCTTATTAGACCTTTGCATATTTGTTTTGGGTTTGTGATGTATCTGGCTGCTTCCCCTTCTGTCTCAGTCCTTGGCAGATAGATTTATTTTCTAGAGCAATGTTATGGAAGACTTAACATTCCCAAAACAGGTGTTTAGAGACTTTGCTTTCTGATAACTCTATCCAATGGACCTCAGTATGTTTTTGTGCTTTGATTAATACTGTTTTTCACCAAAATCAAATTGGTTTAGGTGTATCTGAGGAACATCAGATATCTCCAGTGTTACACAGAACTGACTGGCATTAGTGTATGCCCTATTTTTAATTTAGTAACTTTAATTTCCTGGCATGCTGCCACTCATGCTCTAGGTTTCAAGCATCTGATTTAGTCAAACCCTTGAATCTCTGCTTCCATCTCAGCTTTTTAAAAGGCATCCTGGTGCTGTAGCACAAAGCCCATCATTTATATCTCCCACAATGGTTTTAGTATCCACTTTAGTTTTGGATTCTGCTCAAGATGGAGCAGAATTTATATTGCAGCTCATGCAGCAGTCCTCCTGTAATGAATTGTGTTGTTTATAAAAATTCCTGTTTTCAAATTGTCTGGTAAGTCTTCAGAAAGCTCATCACTTACCTGGAGTTATTTCTGAAGCTATTTGTGGAATCACCATGATTGTCTGGGGAAATCTAATTTATAATTTTGAACATATAATTTATACATCACTCTGCCAAAGCTTTCTTTAAAATCTGTTTTCAGATATAAATTGGAATGATTGGTGATATTAATTTTACTTTTTCAACCTGAAAATGTAGTTGAGCACATAATCCGCAGTGATTTATTTTTTACATAATATTCCATTTTCCTATTTGTTTAATATCTACAGGCAGATAGTCATTTTCTCAAGCTGGTTCATTAATTAGATTTATTGGATGGATGTCCTTTGTTATTGTTTTGTAACTTATGTATTGATCTCTATTATATGAAATTCTCAGTCTTTCCTATTCACTTACCATTGGATAGAAAACTCCCATGAATGTCTGAATTCAAACATGAGACTTTGCACATGCAAATTGTCCTCAAGGAACACTTGGACATCTCTACTCTCTTGCACAATTATGAAGTTTTATAACTTCAGTATGACTGCAACATCCCCATCCCAGGTGTGCTGTTTGTAAGGACTGTATTGGTATTTTTCTTAATTAGTTACCAAATTAAGATAAAAATTTAAACCCAGAAGATTAGGGTGTAGTGATCTTCGAAGCAGGTAAATTGTTGCAGGGAGATGACTAACAACTCTTCATAGTCTGTACAAACTTCAGGTGAGCTGGAAATAGAAACCACATCATATTTTGTGCCTATTTGGACTATAAACAAAGATCGTGATATTGACTCGTATTTCATTCACAAAGGAGAGCCCCTTGAGCAAAGGAAAAGAATTATTCATTAGAGTAATTTCCAGTGAACACAGGGAAGGTACCCAGAAACGGCTCATTCCTGGTTCCCTGCTGTGACATCCATGGTTGTGTTCAGTCTTTTTCCATTCCAATGTGACATAACTCAGTTCTAAAAGAAAGGTAATGCAAAGTATGATTGCGTTCTGTAACTACACTGCAGCAAGCAAAACTCCATAGATAATTAATAAAAACCAATAAATTTTCTTGTGTTGAATTGATTTAGTCTCTCCCAGAGCTTTTTATGTTACGTGTTTTATCCACAGGGAGGTCTTGGGTCTCTGTGCAGGGACGTTTTGCCTGCCCACGATTGTGTTCCTATTTCCCACACTCTGTCTCTGTTCAAGGTATTTTATTTGCAGGCTCTGAAAAAGTAACATTGCAAAACTGTTCCTTCAGAGCTAAAACTATGCAGATAAAAATAAAGAGGATGAAGAGGTATCACCCAACTACTGAGCCTGCTAGAAAACAATTTTAACTGGTGCCTTAAGCCTTTGTATCCACTAAAGTGCCCTTCACCAACGATCTGCAGGTTGCTAAAATCCTTCACAAACACTTTTTTACGCTCAGATTCAGCCACTCTGAGGTGAGCTGAGAAGCACCATATGCTTCAGGTAACCTCCCTAAAGCAGTTGCCAGTGGGACCACTTCTGTAACTGCTCACCAATGTGAGCAGAGGTTACACAATCTCACCCACGGTGAATAATAATGTCAAAGAGCCATTAGCAGTGCAGAGTGACAAAGTGTGGAGAGATCCATCAGCTCATCCCGTGTTTAATGAAACAGAAATGAACATTGTATTGCCCTTGTTTTCTGTCAGATTTTCCAGGTCTCCATGAGGCTTATTAATCTTAGGGTGTAATGGAAAATGTGTTGCTATGTTACATGGGACAGCAGCCTTTGTGCTCTCAGGATTGAAGGTGTTATTAGTCCTTGTCTTATTTACATACTGCACTGGGGTGCGTGCTGCCCGAGCACAGTGCAGAGAGGAGTTCTAAAATGTTTGTGGTTTTCTGAAGTGTGTTCTAATGCATGCAGCCAGATGGTTCCATGGAAAGTCATTTTAACCTGAAGTAATGATCAGAAACACTGTCAACACACACTACACACCTTGGAAATTTGCTGGTACAGAAAATACCAAATAGATTGCATTTTAGTGCACCCCCAAAATGAATCTTTCCACGTTTCTGAAGGCGAGCTTTCAGGCTCTCAGAAGTGAAAAAGGAATAGGTAAATGGTATTATTGTAAAATATCAATTTCACTAAGTATATCATAAACTTCACTATTGCTTTTATTTTTTAAATATAGGGCTAATTTCAAATAAGCTCTGACAAAAACAATCTTGTGTTTACACTTGAGATCTAGTTACTGTCATTCTTTATTAGCTAACAAAAACCCCCAAACTGAGAGCTGTTATTACTGTTAGGAAAAATCCCAGCTTCCAGGGACAAAAAAAAAATAACCCAAGTTCTTGGAATCACAGAATCTCCTGAGCTGGGAGGGACCCACAAGGATCATTGAGTACAACTGCTGGCCCTGCAGAGAACAGCCCAACAATCCCATCGTGTGCCTGTGAGCCTTTTCCAAATGCTTCCTGAACTCTGTCAGGCTTGGGGCTGTGCTGCTTCCCTGGGGAACCTGCCCCAGTGCTCAGCCACCCTCTGGGGGAAGAACCTGGTCCTGATATGCAGCCAAGCTGGACCGTACGGTGACACTGTCATCTAGAATGTGCCTTATTTTCAGCATGTGTCACTTACCAGGATCTTTGTACAGGTTGAGTATCACTAGGGATGGGAAAGCATTGCAAAGTGGTGCTTCTGAGAGTCAGAAGGTGTCACATCTCTGAATACTATTTTGTATTTCAATAATAATAATTATAAGGATACTTTAATTTTGCTGAAAGAATTAATAGCCCAGTGACATTGCAGCTTTTTTAACTCATGCAACTTTGGAAATTTGTAAGATTGAAGAGAAATATCGTGTGTTTATTAGAAGCAGTGGAAATATTTGCCTTTGGCATATATATTATGTAAGCAGTGGTTTTTTTTTTTTTTTTTTTTTTTTTTTTTTTTTTTTGCTCCCCCCGTGTTTATCAGTGAGATGTGTTGATACAAGTTTCATAAAGAACGAGCTGTGTGCAGACTTGCAGCAGCGCTCCCCAAATGTTTCTAGAGTCATTTGGGTTTGGTTAGAGCCTGCTCGAGACCTCACAGTGGTTCCAAAACCCCAGGGCTGGGAGTCCCTCCCCTTCTGACTGCACAGTGACAGGCACAGAGAAGGACTTGGGCTGAGGGGAGGGTTGCAGGGTACTGGGATTGGGATGGGAGAGGAGCTGTTGGTGAGAACAGATGTGCTGGGATCTCTGCCACATCTCCCTCTGGATGGATCCCGTGTCACTCCCCGTATCCTGGTGCAGGATCACTAATAACAGTTTTGGGCTTCGGAGTGCCACAAACTGGGGGCAGACACAAAGTTTTGGTGTCCTCAGCTGCTGCTGTTGGCAGTTGCGTTGTTTCCCTGTGCCTGGCACTGGCCAGGGTGCTCCTTCTCCTGCAGAACAGTTGGTTTTGTTCTCCTGGGAGCTGTGCACCTTTCTCTGAGCCGGCAGTACAATTATGAAGTAATTTGCACGGCACGTACACTTTGCCAGATTCGGGAAATTGCCGTGTTTGGAAAGGAATGGCTGCCATTGGCAGGGCCGTGCTGATTAATCACAATTAGGGATCAAATACAGCACTTCTATCAAGCGTTCAGTGAGGAGCTAAATTAGCACTTCCTAAAGGGATGGGAGTAATTCCATTAGTGAGAATTCCCATTGAAGATGTGGAATTTTTATGCCATTCTAGGAATAACTCTCTCACTTTTGAAATTGTTCTTATAACTGTATGCAAGTTGCCTACAAGAACATTGCTGCTACATTTGCATACTGACAGCATCCTGTTAGAGGTAATTCCATTTTATTTTAAAAATTATTTTCCTGCTGTGGTTCCAGGTTAGATAAATGCTGATGTAATACAATCACAGTTTAAAATATACATAAACTTATCTGTGTATTTTAATGAAAGTCATTTATGGGGCCAAATCTCAGACCAGACAATTGTCATTGTAGAATTTCCAATTTTTGTGGAGCAGCTTTTTGCAGCTTTCTCAGCCTGTACTTACTCTAAGGAGTGTTAATGCAATTCTACAGGGCAGTGCAACTCTTTTCTTTGCCAGCGGTAGGAGTAACTGATGGCAAGTGAATATATTTTTACAGAAAGTGAATATCTGTGAAGAAAGATGGTAAAGTATTCTAGGATGGAACTACCGTATTTCCAGTGATTCCAGAACTGTTCCCACGTCAGAGGTAGGCTGTCAGATAAATACTCCCAGGTTACTGCCAGGGCAGAGAATCACTTTCATTCTCCATCACATTGAACATTCAGTTATTCCCTACAAAACAAATACCAAATGACATCTTAGCTGCTGCCTCGGGTTCACAATTCCCGTCTTGCAGCCTGCCTCTCCCAGAAAAGTCTCGAAACGGCTGTGCCAAAGCAGTGTTTTAGCAATGGGGACTGCGTTTTTTCCTGTTTTATCTCGTATGAAGTAAGCACTGATTGAGAGATCGAGTAGGCGAGAATGACCCTTTTGGCTGGTGGTTGTGGCTCTTACCTGGGAAGAAGTGGGTCACTGGGGTTCGGTACCTGCTTCTCTGAGACTTTAATTACTTACAGAAAGTGGAGCTGGAGGAGGAGAGGAGCGAGCAGCCCTCAGCCACTGCACAGCAACCCTGCTCCAATCCCCCCAGGCTGGGAAGGGAATTAAACCAGGTTACTCCCACCTCACTAGTAAGAGACAGATGCCTCTGACAGAATTGTGACTCTAACCTTGCTTTCTGCTGGTTTGCTATAAAAGAGCCGAACCAGAACATTTTGTTGTGAATTCCATTGTATTTTTTTCCCTGAAAATTTAAACGTTATCAGGGAAATTTAATTAATGATTTAAAAAAAAAAAGTTCAGTGTTTTAAAAAAGTTGTTTTATGAGAGCCAACATTTTATTTTGTTTTCTTGTGTCAGCTAGAAGAAGCTCAGTTTATTTAGAATCTGGCCAATGAATTTAGGTATAGGTAGTTTGTACCGTGCAATTTATATTCTGTGCATCACTAACACATCACATACTTAAAATGTAAATTTATTTATAAATATGCACACTTACATAGTATATGTTTATATTATTTTAGATTGATGTAAAATATATCGATGTCTAGTTACAATAAATTCTATGAAATTACTGACAGATTTGTTGAACTGTGTTGAGATGTAGTAACCTCTAAGGAGTTTCCCTTTTCTTCGTCTCTTCACTGCTTAATGTTAAAAACCTTGGTTTTTCACCTTCTCTTTACAAAAATGAGCATTATCATCATTTGTTTGAAGTAATGTGTGTAAGCTATCAATATGTGATATATTTCAGTGCTCATAAAAGTAAGATTTCTAGATAAACACCAACAGAAATATTTTTGACCATGTAAAAAAAAAAAAATTTTCATAAGGTTACATCTTTTTACTTCTCTCTATATACAAAAACTATATTAGAGGGATTAAATTTTACTCTGCAGAGTAAAATGCAAACAGAAAATTATTTTTCGTTTTTCAGTGCAAGCAATGGATTATCATTTATTTATGAGACTTTTTTTAATCTAGAATATATGGAAATCTTTTCTTGAAGCACAATGTAATATTGAATTGGGAATGTTGTCTGACAGTTTTCTTCTTATAGTTGCCTAGAATGATTCCACTGTATGAATTTTTTAAACAGGCTTCAATATACTCTGCGTTTTAAAGGGGGGAAGTAATCAGGGTAATCTTGAAGAGTCTTGTAAATGTGCCTGCTCTGTCCCTTCGTTCTTCAAACCAACTTCTGCACAAAAGGATGGACTGTAGCAGCTTTTGTCATTAAGAGAAATGTCCAAATATTTTTCACTGTCCCAGTGCATCTTCATGCAGGAGTTCACTGATGTGGCCTAAACACACTCATTTCTACTGCTTTTTATTCTCCTAAGGGCACCTAATCAGCGCAGGGGGATGGATTTTTATCAGAGTCTGAATCTACTGGTAAATGGGTCCAGCGTTTAAAGGGTTTCTTGCTTTTTGTCTGAGAGTGTATAGTAGAAGTCAAATGAAGAAGTCATTTTATCCCCCAGAAGTTTTCATGCCTCAGGTCGGCCTCACCTTTTTTTGGGATTGGGAACAACTCCTCTTATTGTCAGAGGAAACTTGCCCCAGAGCTCCCGAGGGTGCTGTGCTCCTCCCGCGCATCCATAGGAGCGTAATTGGAGGGCTCCTTAGCGAGTCCTGGTCAAGAGCCTGTCTGGCTCTCACAGCAGAATCTGTGCCATGAAGTGTGTTGGAAATTCCAGTTTGTATCAGAGACCAGAGGTCAGCCCGCGCTTTTGTTTTCCTAAAAAATCCCAGTGTAAAACAGGCCCTGTGGAATGTGGGCAGCTAAGTCAAAACAAAGGATGGAACAAAAGATGTGGAATGGAACATCTTTATTATGAATGAAATGATCTACAACAGTGTGCCTTATAATTCCATGTTTTTGGTCATAAATTATAGTGACAGAAAGATGTAATGCTAACCTATTCATTTAGGTTGGTATGAATTTTACTTTAAAATGCTTACAGTTTTTATACATTAAGAGTCCTCAGAGAGAAATGAAGCCAATTAAGGAGAAATAAAGACCTGTGTGTCGTTCTGTATGTATACCTTCATCTAAATGCAGTTGTATAAACAATAGAAAATCAAAGTATTTATGCAGCAATTGCTTTTCTCTTTCCCTTCCTCAACAATTACCTGTATACTAATGATGATAATTTGAGGTTTATATGGAGAAAATAGCATCTCTTTTCTGCAGAGAAATACCATGACAGAAAATAGTTTTCTCTGAATTTGTTTAATGCTTAATACCATGATGTCCAGATAACAAAGTATTTTGTATTAATTTCAGGCAGACATTCTGCTTTCATCTCCAGCTTTCTCTTGTGCTCCATTGTACTGAAGTCAGGAATAGGTTCTGCCAGTCTCTGTTTTTGTTGGTATTTTTATGTTGTTTGTAACAGAGCAACGAGAAGTTGTACTTGGGGCCAGATCCTAAGTCAATGAACACATATGTAGCACTTCTTACTACAATGAAAAGGAATATGGGAATATTCCTTATATAAGGAAGAAAAGCTTTTACGTGCTGAATCTAAACTTTCTAGGGAAGATGATTTTCCCATAGGTTCCATGTGAGTCAATTTCTTCCCTCCAGCCATGGCCAGTGCCACATGCTTCAAGGAAGGGAGACCGTAATGTAATCTACATCCCTGAGTTCGTTTCTTGCAGAGTGAAACCTAAGCTGCAAAGCAGGAGATAAGGCAAAGTGGGAGCCGTGGCCGTGCTGGCGCAGCCGAGTTCGATAAGCGGAGCGGCCCTGCAGGAAGGAGCCGCCGTGTCTCCCCAGGTTCCCCAGCGCTGCTGAGGGCCCAGCCTGGCTCCTGGCGCCGCGGGTCGATGAGGGGACACCATGCCCTGGCTGTGCCTCGTTGTCCTCCAGGCTGCCCCAGCAGCACTTGGCACTCCCGAGCCGAGGGCAGAGTGCAGGACACCGGCGTCGTGTCCTTGTGTGGCTGCAGAACGTGGAGCAGCTGCTCCTTCCCCTTCCCTGGCAGCTGCTGGCCTGGCACAGGGTCCGCTGCGCGAAGCTGCTCGGTGGGCTCTGTAGGAAACGTGGGGATGAAGGGTTTGCAGTGCCTATGTGTACCTTGGACCGGGCTGGGTTCCGATTTTTGTCTGGAGAAGCCACCAGAACTGAACCAAGCTGGGTATTTGACAGCTCTGCTGCAACCTCATCACGACTGTGTTGTTTCACCATTACAGGAGATAACAAAATACAGAGTTTGGATTGCAGGTTCGAAAGAACAAGTCTGGAGAAATCAGCCTTATGTAAGAAACTGAATCAGTTTTAGAATCCAACAGAACACGTCACATTATGTTAAACACAGATAATTCTGGGAGTACTTCTGTTCAAATCGTGCATTTTTTAAGAACACATCGTGGCACATTTGGCATTCTGGTCATAGAAAGAAAGAGCTATTTGTAAAAAGTTACATATGGTCATCTGAACTAATTGCTAAAACGACACTACATTAATTGGATAATTAAAGATTGCGAACATGTGGCTATTGTATTCCTTGGGCATTATGCCAACAGTTTCTGTGGCTGGAAAATGGTCTGTTAAACATGCTGGGTCCTTTTTCATAAAAATAAATAAGCAAGAAGGATCTTAAATTTAGATTAGAAAAACTTTGTTTTTTTATATTGAGTTTTAAAGCACATTTATGATTTCCATTGCGTTTGTTTTAACACTTTTGAACGGTGGCAGCTTTGATTTTTTTAGCATCCATCTCACAAATTAATAGTATTGATTTTTGTTTTAGATTTATTGTTAGCATTTTGGAAAGTGTTCTGTAATTGTTGATGCTTTGTAACATGAGACCTAGTGCTCCCTGGTTTATTTTGAAGAGGATGAGTGTTGGCACTCAGTTTGAAGAACTTTGTAATAGCAGTAAATTGTCTATGTGCTTTACCTTTACCTATCAAGGTTATTTGTCAGAAAAATTATGTTTGGTAAGTGGGATTTCTTTCAGTGGGTGACACACGAGCTGCACAAATCCCTGTGCCAACCAGTCACTTCTTTCTTTTTTCTTTTTTTCTTTTTTTCTTTTTTTCTTTTTTTTTTTGTGTGTGTGTGTTTGTGAGGTTTTGGTTATTACTCTCCTGTTCTTAATTTGAAAGTAAAATCTATGGTCTCAAAATGACCTTAATGTGACTGAACCCTAAATCCAATTATTCCAGACTCCTTTGAAAATTGATAAATATGTCAAATTTACCTTTGACTATCAAAACATTTAAAAAGTCTTTCATTTGCTAGGGGCAGTAATAATTCTTGAGTTAGTATTAATTGTTCCAGTGTGATTTGGTCTCACTGGTTTGTTGATATCCACACTATGAATTTATAGCGGTATAATCTTCTCATTTTACTGTGAATTATCAATTTTTTAAGAGTAAAAAAATTCTGGATGAGCAATTTATTGATTGGTTTAGTCTGAGAAAAAGGTTCACAAATGGTGAATACGTAGTCAAAAGGGTGTCAGAGGCATGAAAAAATAGATCTATGGGTTTTGTTTGTATGTTTTGTGACTGGCATATATTTGCTATATTTTTATTTTGATATTATTTTCTTTAAATCGGTTCTAACAGTTAATTTAATGACAGGAATCACTGAGGTGGAAGAAATATAGGAATACTTTTTATCCAGGCAAATAATCGTAGTTACACTTTTTATTCACTGGTTTTAACCACAAAAATGTATGGCGATTCCCAATTTTTACTAAGTTCAGATAAAATTTGTAATTAGGAGGCATGGTTGCCTTATTTTCCTTGGATATTGTTGGATAGGATTTTTTTTTTCCTATAAAACTTTTGCAGCAATGTGCATTGTACACCTGTGTCTGTGTTCATACCCAGACCAGTATGAGGGATATTTTCATGTTTGTATCAAAACTGCAGCACCACTCCCACTCCAACCACGGCATTACCTGTTTTATCGTCACGGTCATGTCAAAATAACTAACGAATATAAACTTGTCCAGACAAACGAATAAGAGATGTTCTGAATTAGCTGAAAATGCAAATTGCAACCTAAGAGGTCAAGGGAAGAAAAAGTATTTCTGTAGATGGAATTCCATCCGATCTTGGTTGGACGCCGCTGAGTATTGTGTGTTTGGAATGAGAAATGGACTTGAATTATTTGTCTGAGCAGTGGGTGTAGCATTAGAGAGCAGTTGACTGAGATACAGCGTGTACTTCTCCCTATGAAAACTATCAAGATGTTTCAAGAAAGAAAAATATGCAAAGTGTGTTTATGGGTGTGTGTGAAGAACGGATGGCAGATGTAACATACTTGGCAAAAAAATACTTAATTTACTGAGATACTTAAATTTTATTGAAGCAAAAAAGCCTATGGAGTTGGCAAAAAGTAGCAGTACCTAGTTCTGTGAAATATCCCAAAATGTTTCTTTGCAGGTGGCCTGAACAAAATGTGGCATTTCTAGTAAGCCAGCAAGGACTGGTGGTGATTTTGAATAAAGCTGTTACCAGAGACTCATTCATCACCATTTTGAATAACAGTCTGTTGATGATTTTCGGAGTGGGAGGAATAAGGAAGAAAAGTGAGGATTCCCTGTGATAATAAAGGAAGTTGATAGAAGCCTGGAAGGCAGAGGGAAATGGGTGCATGTTCCTGGATTTTGACTAAGTTGTCTCTTGAGTTTCAGCACTGAAAAGCCTGGAATTTGTCTTGCCCTGGTGAAGCTCCATCTCTGAGCACAGCACATGGGTGTGATGTCCATTTTAAAGTCTAAATATTTCACATATATTATTTGTTTGCCACTGCTTGAATGCAATTCAGCAGCTGACCCAGCAAGGGGAGCTGTAGATTAGTGTGGACAGTTCTGTGGCTTCACACACCAGAAATTCTCAAATAAGAGCATTTTCTTGAGGGTCTATTTGACTAAATTTCTGAATTTTCACAGTAATTTCAAGGGAGGCTTCCATAAAATATTTGACTGCAGGTTGTGTGAGAGAGCTGTTTATTCTCTCTCAGCCCACCCCACCTCCTCCCCCCAAACTAAAATGTTTATAAAGCTGTGCTGGTTCTGTCTAATAATAAAACAGCATCAATATCTGTGTGTGTGATATCAGTTCATCTGGTCCTGGATAATCTGGTACAGGAGTCAATGAACTTAATGCAGTATTGGTAATCCAAAAGGGTTTGAGTTAAGTGTTTTTGACATGCAGAATCAAGAGTCAAGGGCAAAGCAGACTTTAAATATTTCTTCAGCACTGTCTGGTAGGGATGTAATTGAATACCTCAGGTAAAGCATCTTATCAGAACTAAAGCTGGTTAGTGCCAAACAGGGAGGTGCTGTGTGTCTCCTGCACACAAGTGCTCTTTTGACATTGCTGGAAGTCCTTTGAGGTCTCAGTTCACAGAAATTGTCAGGGATGCATTTGCACGTTATAGAATGAATTCTGCTCCACCCAAGTTGCTCCATGGCATGGTCCTTGCTCTGGCATTTTAGTGGTTAATGCCAAAGCAGCTGAAAGATTATGAGAAGTGCAAACAGGAATCAGGAAAGGAATAAATACTGCACGTTTGTGTTGTTAATGTGATATAAATTTTCATAGTAAAATATAGAAATGTTTTCACTCAGGCTAGATTTATAGCTCATATGTTCCTTTAAGAGGCATATGGAGAGAATTTAGTGAAAAGACACGTATCAAGAGACTGAACTGCCAGAAATTTTCTATCCCAATCTATCTCTGGGGTTGTGAAGGATTGTGCAGAGGAAGAAGCCTGAGCATAAACAATGTGTTCAAATGTCTGTGAACAGACGAAGTTTTATGAGTCTGATTTTTGCCATATCTTAAAGCTGCGTTATGGATATTTGATATTTGATATTTTTATTGAACAGCAGCTCCTCCAGCCATGCAGTTCAGGGTAATTCTCATTGCAAGCAATGTGAACGTGGAGAGTATCTTGACAAGGGAGAGGGCTCAGGCACATCCTCAAATAGAGTTCAAAAGAGCTACAGACATTTTACTTCCCGTTTGTAATCTATTTTTGGATTTATTATTAAGCATATTGAAAAATAAAGATATTGTCATTTGATCCTTCAATTTGCATTTTTTTCCTTTGGTGATGGGATCCTTAAGACTCCAGTGTGCATTTTGTTGATGCAGAACTTGCTAGGGCATTACTTATTTTTTCTGTCTATGAAATACTTCATTATTTTGGGGAGATGCAAAATAATTATAAATTTGAATCAAAGTTTTGCTATTAATTAGTGATGAACAGAGCCCATTTGGATTTTTTTTAACTTCTCATTTAAATATGAAATGCAGGAATTGTTAGAGAGGGAGAGGATTTTGATATCACATTGACCTAATCTATGTGAATTGTCAGGGATACTGTTAAAATTTAAAATGTAGTACTAGACCAGGAACCAAATTGTTTTCATAGGAATGATAACTGTACTCCTCAATGTGTTAGTTAGTTAGTTTATTGGTGGAGCTTTTGGAGTGCTGTTGGGTCTGTGTCCATGGAGACATTGGTTTGTGAGACAAATTTATCCACAAAAACATGAGGAAGTAAGATTTTTGTTTTTTATCTATTTCAGTACTTTTCTGCTTTTATTTGTGTATGCTAAATTTTAATACATACATTTTTCATACCTTAAAAGAAGAAAAGTTACTTGTAGGTAGAGCTGTATTTCACAGCAGTGTAGTAGAATATGGTATTATAGTAGTATATACTATATTAAAACTAATATCCTTAACATCTAGTATTCACAGAAAACATGGTAGATGTGTTTTAGAAATAAATATGCTCAAGTTACCAGATTGATTCCTGAGGATGGAATAATTCTGTAGAAGCATTTATTGCAGAGCTCACCCAGACTGCATCACTTACAGGAGTCTGGCAAGATGGAAAAAATACAACTCTCAAATGAACAAATCTCAAGCCAGTAATATTCACCTTTTTCATTTTCCTTTCCATCATAATTGATTCTAAACTTATGTGAATCTTTCAAAATAGCTGTCTTATTGATTGGAAACAAGCTATAAAATGTCGTTATAAGAGTAATTCACTTTTTCTCTCTGATTACTGTAAACAGACACTGATCAGGCAAAATGCTGTTTTTTCTTTTCATATATTGTATGATTTGTACCATTATGCATAGAAAGCAGCATAAGGAAAATGTCACAGATAGAGAAGGGCATTTATCACGGGTGGTATCCTATGCAAAAGGCAGGGCACTTCTTGGTCTATGCTGTGTTACAAAACTTCTGCCAAAGCCTTTATTATGTAAGTGTACAGTGTTCTAAAACAGGGGAACTTGCTGCTGTCAGGAGCCACTCAAATCATTATGTTTCTGTCTTATATGTTTATTTACTTGCATTATCTTATGTAAGATACAATTCCTGTCTAGAACTTGCTGTTTCCAAAAGATTTGAATCAATTTTTACAGGTGGGTGGTGCACATGCATTGCTAATAAAAATATACCTGAAGAAGTGTTAAAGCAGCTTCCATTTTTCACTCCTTTGGTAATTAAGGATCCATCCACTTTCAGCACTTCAACCTTTATACACTCAGAGAGGAGTTCTTTGATACGGCTCTGAATGATGGATGTTCACAATGAGGAGACCTAAAGAAGTTTGTGCTTTATATCACTGTAGGAATGAAACCAGTAAATTTAGAAGACAGAGTAAGAAAGCTTGTGTTTGTTGGCACACTGTTATCCTGACTAAATCATCGCTGTGATTCGTGTGTAGGTGTATTTGAAAATTCCCAGAGGTAATATTGAAGAATTATTAGAAGGGTCGTTTTTCAATAAATTACCCGATGCTGTCGTGCACATTCCTGGCAAGCTGCGGAGATGCTTGAATTCCTTTGGCAATATCTGTGTTTGGAAAGGACTCAGAAGGATGGGGTATGCTGCCTGCAGTAAGCCAAATGAAAAAGGGTTTCCTGGGAGGTAGCAACAGTTGTTGTCTTTACTGTGAATTTCTGTTGAATTTTTGTCACGAGGTTTGCCATTTCTAACTGTTTAGTCTTAAGTGTCTAGCACTGAGCGCTCTTCAATGGCAAGGAGATCTGGAGCAGTAAAAGTTTGCTGGCTTATACACTTCCTTTCTGTCAACTGGGTGGGTGTGAAGAAAGAGTGTCCTGTCTCTCCAGTTATTTGCAAACCTGTTCTTTTTATTCTCCCCACTTAAATTTCAGTAGTAACTGGTGGGCTCCCCTAGTTCTCTTGCACTTGGTTCCTATTGCACCATTGCCAGTATTGGAACTGCTTTTTATTAAAGATATTCTTCATAGAATCAACTGGGGAAGCCAAATAAAAAAATATACACTGAAAATATAAACTGAAAGCAAATAGTGGAGAATTTTCAGTGTTAGTTATTGATTTCCTTGATTGTGAGCACACAGGAACGCTGACACTCAGTGTACCTAATTGTGATTTTATTGACTATCATTTCTACCTTGTTTACACTGCCAGGGTTTGTTGGTCACTGTGACTGATGGTTTTTACTCATTCCAAATCTTGCAGCTCTGACCAAATCTTCCTTTGTTTATTTTCTTTATTTTTCCTTGATACAACATCCCTGCCTGTTCAAGTTTTCCGTGTACCATGGCCACAAATGACTGCTATGGGCATAGGTACTGATAATCTCAGTGTTTTCTTAGTTTATACTCCTTATTTTTGGTTTATAGGTAATACATGGGCTATTTTTCATACTTTGACCAATCCAATTATCTGTTTAATGAGCAGCCACTCATTACTCAATTTATAAATCTCCCACCACCAGACCAAGATACCAAATCTAGGGACTGTGCTTAGCCTGTAAATGGGACTGGACTTCTGTAGAGATTTTAATCTGTGAAGAAACAGGGACCATAACCAGTTTTCAGACATGGGGTAATGTGGGGAGACGTGGGTGGGTGGGAATCAGTGTGGGTGTCCCCCTGCCTCGAGAGCACTGCCTCTTGCTGGGGCTCCTCTCCTGGGAATGCTCTGCTGTCTCAGCACTTGTAGGGGTGGAAAAGACCCATAGATTAGTGCAGTTCCCTAGGATTTTCTTTCTTTCCAGTGCAATTTGGGGTATTTCCCTGATCCAGGGGAATTCAGTGTCTGCCTTCCTCCAAAAACAGATCCTGACAACATAACATGATGGGGGAGATGTCTATCTTCACCTTTCTACATGAGAAGAAAAACCTATTTTATGAAAAGATATTTTCTAAGTTCATTTGCTACCTACAGATCCTTCTGTAGAGGAATGAGAAACCTTGGCCTATATCATTCCTTCTTTAATCTAGTTATGCTGTAACAAAAAAACCCCAACAAACAAAAGAGGAGTGGGGAGCATTTTACCTTTTAAATAACACAAGCACCATGAGTAAAAAATATTCATGTTTCTCCTCTGGCAATTTTAATCTTCACATTTTTCTGGCGTATTGTATGGTGAGTTGTCATTAAGAGTTTTATGGTAATGATTACATTGGCCTTGCAGACTATTTTTTACTAGCTTTTTTTACTGTCACATTTGCTACATAAGCTTAATTTTATGTTATTGCAATGATGTTCCGTGGTGTGTTCAAATAATCGATAGCAGTACAAGGGTTGTTCCATTGGGATCACATTATATGAGTTTATAATATACAATATATGCTTTGATGTATACATGTAGTGTTTGCTGTTTTTTCCCCCCTCTCCTTAAATACAGAAATTTCTAGTTGTGTTTATTCCCCTCGTCAGCATACTTTATCATATCAAAGCCTTTACAGACAGTGTAGAACTACTGAGTTATGTTTGGGTCATGTTTTGCAGTGTGCCCTTTAATACTGTAGCTTTAGAAATGCAATTTTCAGCCTCTGCTTATTAGAATATGATAAAGTATTCCTGGTCTATGTCCAGCTCCACTAATCTCCAGACTACACTTCATGAATTAGGCATGAAGATTTTAGTCAATGTGCTTTCAAAGACCAATGTTTAGGGAATCATGGATTTTCTACAAGCTGAGGGAGAAATCTATAATAGGAAGAACTGATTTTCAAACATCATATTCTGTAGAAAAAAAAAATGACCAGTTCTGGCTTGGAAACCAGAAACATTTCCTTTTAGAATACTCAAGGACTGGTTAAAAATGTATTGTAGGCTTTAACTTATAAAAGGAGTAGCTTTTTAAAATGCACTGTAAATGCTGTGTAGTGTATAGAGGCTCATACATATTAGATACCACGTAGACACCTCCTGAATTGTGGGTTAAAAAACAAGCCACACCAAAGTTGAGTTGGTTCAGTGGTGTTAACCTAAACTAACCAATGGATGCCCTTCTCTTCAATCTGTTGATACACAGCAGACCCTGGTGAGGTCTGGCCAAGGAGGGGCAAGTAAAGGTGGTGTAAATTGGAACATATAAACAGAATTTAAATTTTGCCCTGCTGCTTTAGCTTGCACAAAGTCCAAATTAAGCAAAATCTGTCCTCTTGTTCTACAATTTCCCTGTACTTTCCAGCCAGCAATCAGCCAGTTCAAAGGCTGTAGTAAAGGCCCTTCCTTGACACCTGTGTGACGAGGGAAAAGTGGAGCAATAAATAGAAATCCTCAACTAATTACACAGACTTCATAATGCAGAAGTCTGTAATGGTTCAATAGAAAGTGGAGGGATGTATTAATACACTGAACAGAACAAAATAATTGTGATGAAAGATGCAAGCTGGGGTAGTGGCCAGCACCAGTTCTTTGAACAAAAGACTCAGGTAGGCACAGAATCATGGTTTTATTTAACTGATGGTGTAAATTATTTTCTCTTTGGAAAAGTAGGAACAGGTGAGATTAATACCAGGTGTTTTGGACTATGCAGATATCAGTTCTTGAGTACACTGCTGGGTTAAATTGCTCTGCTGTGCTTTGCTATGTCATTCAGTTGTTGTGCTAGAAAAAAATCTCATGTTTCACTTTACTAGATAAATTTGCAGTATCAGCCAAACACAGGTTCAGACAGAGGGAGCTGGTTAGGAGGCTCATTTTTGGACACCAGGAAATTTAGAATTTTAGTTTTACATTCTACCAGGAAAGTTGGTGCTGTTTTGTAAAACTTGCTATTAACTTAATAACCCCTTTCTAAAACTTGCACAAATAACATGTTAGTATAGGTGGAAGGGTTATGAGGGTCTATTTGATAGTTTCTTCAACTACAATAAAAGCCTCAGAAAATAGTTATCTGCTAGTCTTTGCCTTCCTTATGGTGCTTTTGGTGTTCTTTCAAAAATAGACAGAGCAAATATACCTAAATTATTAGGTATTATGTTATCAAATAAATGGTTTTGGAGGCTCTTGGAGGTACAGAGAAGCATCTCATGGTTTTCAAAACAAAATTCAAGTGGCCTGGGAAGGTCAGTGCACTGCACAGCTGATTTTGAAAACAGAAGTAGGCCTACAGCTTCCCTTTCAGGTTTCTAAAATCCTTTGAAGATACACTCAGTGATGCCTCGGACTTAAGTCTGCTAAGAGCCTAATTCCTAATTAAAAAAAATTAAGTTTCCAAATCTTATCAAATTTCAGTGGTGTGTACACTTCCAGCTGCCTCAGTCACTTTATGAAAATGAGATGTGTGGTTTGAAGTGCCACATTTTTCTTAGAGCACTTTCTTAGCCTGGGCTTGCACCTGCCCCAGAGGGAATGGCAGAGGGAGAACAGGGACTGCCTGTTCTAGGTTTCCAAAAACGGAAATATCATTTATTCAGCTAAATTGTGCACACAGTTTACCTGCCTGATGTCAAAACCTGATTCATGCAGATGGAGCTGGAATAAATGTTCTTGGCTGAGGTTGCTCTGACAGGCTGCTTTGGATGATGCCCTGAGTGCGTTGAGGTTCCTCATTGAGTTTTGCTCTGTGTGCTTCAATGATTACCTGAACTATCTCCATGCAACATTTTTAGCCCTTCAAGGGTCATTGTTTCCTATCCATTTTTAAATCTTTTTGGGCACAATGCAGAGGCTGTTAATAAAACTGCATTTTTCAATGGGTTTATAGGGATTAGAATCTCCAATTGCTCTCATTTTTCTCTCTATATTACAGGAAGTTTCTGTGGTATATGGTTGGCAAATGTTGACACTGTATTGTTTTTTCCTGCATTTGTGGGCAATAATGGATTGAAGAGTATCTTATGGGTTTTTATTTTGCCAAAATCTATACTGGTTAGTCATATGCCTATAATTCACATTTTTCTATCCATCATTAGAGCTCCTGCTGATGATTAATGAACTGAAAGTTCTAGGACTGAGTCTTAAAGGGTTTTTAATCTAGAAATCCTTATGAAAGGACAAATAATGAATTGCTTAATAACATTTATATTTATACCAAATATTTAATGTACTCACCTGTTTTCTGACTGAAGTGGGATAGTAATTGTGAGACTATAGGAAGAATATAGAGGGGAAACTAACTAACTTTTCTCGAGGGAAGTGGGAGCTGGTCACTGTTTGGCC
Source organism: Picathartes gymnocephalus (assembly GCA_013390045.1). Taxonomy (NCBI): domain Eukaryota; kingdom Metazoa; phylum Chordata; class Aves; order Passeriformes; family Picathartidae; genus Picathartes; species Picathartes gymnocephalus. Next base: position 87,788 of record WEKY01045691.1, on the reverse strand, counting down.
ATCAGTCCTGGGTGTTTGGAGACAGTGACCCTAGTCCCAGTGCTCTCACCATGTCAGATTTTCAGCAGCAGTTGAACATCCCATCCTTACTTTTTTAAAAGAGGGGATTCAGAATGCCTGTAGATCAAGGTGTTAATTTTATCATTAGTACAAAATTGATTATTAAACAATACCTGAATTACCATGTGTATTTTTACTTCTTTGTTTGTTTACCACTTGGTCCTATTAGTTGTTACAGAAGCTTTATTTTACCCTCCCACTGTTTTCTTAATTCTTCCCTGGACAAGCCTGAGATTCCTACACCCTGCTGTAGTGCTGCAATGGTATGCTGCTTTCAGGATTTTAGGCAAAACCAGCATGTCTTAGGCTAGTCTGGAACCAATGTGAAATGACTTTTTTACACCAGCATTTTGTTGTGGTTTTTTTATTATTTAAATTAATTGTTTTCATTGGCATGAAAATACAAAATGACCGTCAAACAACAGCCAAGTGCAGTCAATGGAAGAAGCTGAAGCAAGCAAATTTGTGACAGAAAGAATATCGAAACTGGATTGGCAACCCTGGTTTTCCCTTATGGCAATTATTCAAATTGTTTTCAGAATCCACCTTAGTTACAGAATATGTTGTTAAGTTTATCTTTTAAAACTCAGATATACAGGAATGTAATGTAGTCATCTGATCCCCCAAACCATTTTTTTGGGAGTTAATTCTTTGCTAGCAGGTACATGTGAATCATGGCTCTGAAATAATCACTTATTAAATATTCTTTGCCAATAATAACATGCTCATTTTCTGGTCAGATCCTTTATAATGTGGAAATTATGATCCAGTTAACATTATGTACTGACTACACAGGGATAATATTTTTCTATATTAAATTTAATCTAAATACAATGCTTATGTAGATATATTTGTGTGATACTGAATTTTACCTTTTTATCTCTGATAAAGGCTATATATCACAATTATTTTGGATTACAACTCCAAAAAAATTGTGCTTACAATTTTATTTATTTTAGGACTTTATCCTAAAGGAGCAAAGATTGTTAGGTTTTAAAGGACCTGCACAGTCACACTTTCCCATCCCTCCACAGGCACAGAGCTGTGAAGTAATAGCTGGCACAGTAGGACAGGAATTGAAAATATGTGGATTTTTAATACAGTGTAAAGGGTAATAATTTTGAAAGTGACTGAATTATATGTAGAGATGTTTTATTTTGTTTATATGTTCCCTGAATTTAGTGGTATTAGAGTTAACTGGTCATGTTAGAGCTTTTTTTTTTTTTTTCCTCCTATCTGTCCCTCACCAAGAGTCCAGCTTCCCATTATCACAAGAAAAACTTCCTGCTTTTTTAAAGCAGGTATTTTTTGTCATCAATCCTGTTTGATTCAGTCCTACAGAAGTTTGATCAAGCTACATATCCTCTCACTAGGATCAATTTTAACCACGAAGTATAGATTGAAATATCTGTGTGTGTCAATTTGATAAAGAGAACAGAGGAGGTATCTGTACTGGAATTGTATTGCACTTGACAGATTGCTCCCCCCACCTGCAGGTATTGACAGCTTGGGGGGATCAGGAATTGCTCCAGCTGCAGCCTGGCTTGGCTGTAGCACTGCAGGTGTGTAAGGGTGCATTCTTCTGCCGTGGAACAGGGGGAATATGCACTTCAATTCTGTGTTTCTTGTTTGGAAAATGTGCTCTTTAAGAGGCAATGTAAACTGCTGGAGGCAGATCTGAGCTAACTTGCAAGGATTAATGGTAGGAAGAAACTCATCCCATGGGCAAGTGAAAAGCCTGTCCTCTTTGAAACTTCCTTCGTGCTGCAGAAAGCTCTAAAAGCGTGGGTGGGGGGCGGGCTGGGATCAGCCCACCCGTTGTGTGGGGCTGCTCCAGTGGCAAAACCCCTCTGTGATGCTGGCAGAGCTCTCACAGCCACAGCTCCTGCATGGCAGGCTTTCTGAAGTCATCATCTTTGTGACCCTGCGAAGACAGGAGATGAGGGAAAATGTTTGCTTTGTTTTTTGTTTTTTTTTTTTTTCCCTTAGTTGCAGTTTAGAATCACGAAATATGCTGAGTTGGAAGGGACCCACAAGGGTCATGGAGTCCAGCTCCTGGCCCTGCACAGGACACCCCAGGAATCCCACCCTGTGCCCGGGAGCATTGCCCAAATGTTCCTGGAGCTCTGTCTGGCTGTGCTGTGCTCCCTGCCCTGGGGAGCCTGTTCAGTGCCCAGCCACCCTCTGGGGGAAGAGCCTTTTTCTAATATCCAGCCTAATCCTCCCCTGACACAATTTCAGGCCGTTCCCTCTGCTCCTGTCACTGTCACCACAGAGCAGAGATCAGTGTCTGACTCTCCTCTTTCCGCTCACAAAGTTGTTTTTTTTTTTTTTTTTTCAGTGAGGTCTCCCCTCAGTCTCCTCCTCTCCAGGCAGAACAGAAAAGTGCTCTCAGCTGCTCGTTGTAGGACTTCCCCTCAAGGCCCTTCACCATCTTTGTTGCTCTCCAGAGGCAGGAGGTGAAGCAAAAAGAAGATGAGATTCCAAATTTGGAGACTGGGGGTCTCATTTATATATGGTTTTCCAGCAGTGTTGTACTTTAGCTAGCAGACAAAAAGGAGAAAATTGGAGAAAATAAGGTATTCCCTCAGGGAGAAAGCATGAGGAAAAACCTGGCTTGGAAGGTTCCTGACACTTCTGTTTAGTTGTCTGTTAGTCCACTGTGCTTAAGGACCGAGGGCTGTGGTTCTGATGTCCTCTTTGGTGTGGAAAATTAGCACTCTGTTTTGCCTGTGTAGGGACCCATCCCTCAAAATTACAATCTACTCCTAAGATTATTCTTACTTAAAGGAAAATTACTTTAGTTACAGTATATTGGCTTACTAGTCCGGGTTTATCTATAAATCTGTTTTCAGCAATACAATATTCAGTTGTCTTTATTACAGCTTTATTTTGTAAATTAAGTTTTTTCTATTGTGGACTTTATAATAACCGTACATGACCTGCACTAACAACAGCTTACTAAAACATAGGCTAAATGTGTCTTCAAGCTCAGATGCAGAAGAACACAAGCATATTTTATCTTGCAAATGAACAAAGATTATTTAACACATTCAGAAGTCCTGAGTTTTCCTGTGGTTCATTTGTATCTAGATCCTGAAACTGTGAATATGCATTTCAGCCTCTGTGTGCCAACGGGGCAAAAGCAATGACACAAAATCAACATCACACTGAAATCATCATCTGAGAGGCTGAATTATCCAATGCAGTGCAGTTGATATGCTTCTGTCACAATAGCAGATATGACTTGTGAGTTTGAACCTATGTTATATTTTTAGTACTTTTACCCTGAAAGCATGAGAGATGCCATTTCATTCTTGACTGTGTGAGGTAATCCCAAAAGTCACAAGACTCTGGCAGCACAGTTAGCAAATAACTCCTAGCAACTGGGTGATTTCTCTTCATGGACAAAAATGACCTGCAATATTTTCAGCCCAGAAATAAGTAGAATGTAGTTTATGGTATCAAGTTATAAGGCAGAGACAAGTGAAACAGTATTGTGAAAGTTTCCTAAACTGTGGCTATTCTGAATATACTGACAGAACTAAGTAAATGAGAAGTCACCCTCATTACTGATGAGCAAAGGGATATTTTCCACTGAGTTTCCTCCTTTTTTTCTTTTTTTTTTTTTAATACAGGATGCTATTGTTGTAGTTCAGAAAGCCCCAGGCAGCTTAGAAATCAGGCAAAAAAATCAATAGCCCACTTGTTGAAGATAAGTGAATTAGCTTGTGTTGAATGTAACTGAGTACCTGAACACTCCAGTGAGCAGCCTTTGTTTTGTGAGAAAGGAGATTTGTGAGGTTTCTCTTCTGAGGGCTGTGGTGGTGCACATCTCAGATTAATCACCCTGAGTAAGAGGAAGCTGACCACTTACACAGAGAAATAATTTGTGAATTTAGTTCTTTCTGTCTTCTTCCTGTTTACCATGCTCAGCAGATTACCATGTTTCAAAAAAGGTGATGACTCTCATAGAAGAATTTCAGTGAACAATAACAAAAGGGACCAGAGTAAGCAGTGTGTTACACAGTAGTTTGCCATGGGCCAAATTCAAAATTTCTTTCCTGCTCTATGCAGGCTCAGCCTCTCTTTCCTTTCACATCTGTTACATCTCTGGGACACTCCTCTCGTGTCTGTGTAGTGCAGGAAGGAAGGGCTTTTGTCCCGTGGGGTCAGTGTTTCAAACACAGGCCAGTTCCAATTCCCATATCCAGAGAAAACAGCCCCCTTTCTGCTCCTGTCACCCAGCATGTGCAGTGCCTGGCTGCTCTGCCCTCACTACAGCCTGAGAAACAGCTCTGAGCTCTTCCTGCTTTGCCTCTGACCTGTATTAATTGTACCTGTCACTAAGATGATGTTGTCCCAGTCCAACTGCCAAGAGCCTCTGCTCTGTCTCCAGAAGTGGGAGAGAAATACAGAGAGGTTCTTACCCCAACTTTACAACTTCCTGATCCTTGAGTGAGTTGCCAGCTCATTGTTAACAAGACAGAGTGGGAGAATTCCTCAAAGTGGCCCCTGGACTTTGCTAGTCCTGGAGGCCAAGTAGCAGCAGGGGATGGCTTCACCTCTTGTTGACAGCTTGTAATTTCTTTCTAAATAATCAGAGAGATCTGAAGGCAGCCACATGGGATGTGTTCTTGGTGGGACTGATGTTCTCCTGTGAGGTGCAGCCACAGGCAGACCTGGCACTGGCTGTGGTGTTCCCATCTCATCCTGTTCTCTCTGGGCAGGTCAAAACTGTCCTGCTTTAACTTCACGGAGTCACTAGCAGAATAGTCACCTGGACACTTTAAACATGGGGTTAGGGGAGTTTAGATCTCATACCAGTTGACTTTCATTCATTATTTATGTTATGTATTTGGTGTCGATCTCATGGGTTTTTAAGACAACCCTTGTGGCTTTTAGCTGCAGGGGTGGTGGGGCAGACTCACCAGTTCTGGAAGCTGGTTATTTGTTAAAGCAGTTACCTGCTGTTTTTTGCAGTGGTTGTTCTACCTCATCCAAACAGCCTGAAAGGCACCAGCTTTTTTCTAGCTATGCTCACAACCATGTAAGCAGAAGCTTCAGTGCCCAAACACTGGTGAACCTCCTCTTTTCTGTGTTGGCAGCACTGGTGATAGATCACCTTGGCTTATTTCCCTCAGTCAGTCAGGCCATCAGGGCTGCGAAGCAACACTTTTAAATGTTGTCTGTGCTGGCTTGTTTTCAGCTAAAATAAATCAGGTCTG
>WEKY01045691.1:0-77500 GCA_013390045.1 Picathartes gymnocephalus | reverse complement strand
TTTATAAGCTGTTATTTCTTTGATACTGCTTTGAATTTGCTTGTTAACGTTCAGCGAGAAGTTTTACAATAGCAACAATAATCATAATTAATAGTAGTAATTGCTCTTTGACCACTGAAAGACAATGATTCCAAGTTGTCATATTTAACCTCTGAGGGGAAGGGAAAAGATGCTTGCAGCATCTTTATGGGGACACTTCATAAAGTCCTGCTGCTTTGGATAAAAATAGTGATGTTATACCATCTGTCTCTTTTAAAACTCAAGTATACTTACATGGAGAACATTCAGAATTTGTGTCAGGTACTGTTCTGTCAAGAAGATAATTCATTGTTTTGTGTAGTGGTTAAATTGGGGATGTTCTAGTGATAACTAACAAGAATCTACTTAGAAACTGCATATGCTGGATAATGTTAGTAATTATAAGAACATGCCTGAGCAGGACAGTTTCCTGCTTTTCTAGGTGCCTTTTCCCAAGATTATAGTTTTGCATTTTAAGCAAGAATTTTAAGAAATTGTTTGGGGTTGTTTATTAATAAAAAAGGTTATTCGGTACTGGCTGTGTTTTATTTCATTTACTTTTTTTTCAAATGTGCTTTTGTAGCAGCAAACAGTACATTTTGAGAGAAAAGTGAGACTTTTGTAGAAATCATTGAACTGGATTATGTTTGTAGATCAAAATGGTTTCTGCCTGAAATATTTTCAAACACAAAATTAGCTGCTGTAAATAATAACATGTAATTTGTTGCATATCACTTTTAGAAGAGTAAAATCCTTTTTTAAGGGAATTTCAGGCTACAAATGGCCCAGGAGTAAACAATATTTAATTCCTGGGATATGAGGTGGCAGGGAAGAGAAAGACTGTTCCAAGTATATTGAAATTGAAGCAGCTAATGGGGTATTATTAGAAGTAAAAATGCTTTGTGGATGCCTAGAATTTATGTTCAGATCTGTATCTAAAAAGCACTCCTATAACCTTTGGAATCATTGAGTAACCTCTTAGTTTGTTACTGCTCTCTTCTTACTTGCTGGCATTCACAGGCTATTGAAAAGAAACCACAGAGTTACAAGAAAATGAGCACTGTATGTTCAGGGAAAACGCTTGAGCTTTACCACTTGGGAAGGAAATTAAGTGGTTAGTGATTTGCATAATGTGGGCAGCACCTTCTACAACATCCTTTATCAAGACCAAAATGACTAATGTCAGACCACAGAGTCCTTTTGAAACTGTGGGGCTGTTTCATGTTCTCTCTGAACCTCTACATACTGCACAGTAGCACTGTGTCCTATTATAAGTTTTCATTTTGCACAATGTAGACCTTTTTAATATTTATCAGCATGCTGCCTCTAACTTGATACATTTGTACTGCACAGAAATTGATTTTCAAGAAATGTGTTTTGGATTTTTTGCACGCTTACGGGGTTTGAGAAATGCATATTTGCATAGAAATAATCTTTAGTGAGCTAAATTTTAGAGTATGTCAAATTTATAAATATCACTACTGTAAAGACATATTTTTAGAAATAGATTTCTGGCACAGTTTATTTCAATTCCATTTTTCACATTTGTGTCACCAGCATAGATTTGGCTTGGTATTTTCTAATGCATTTGTTTTCGGCATTCATGTTTTAGAGATTAAACTTTTCCGTTGTCTTGCTCAGGCAGCACAGCCTGAAAATGAAACAAAGCAAGTGAGAGGCTTTGTTTAAAAAACATCCATTTGGTTTGAGACATGTGGCCAGTAAAACTTACCTCCCTCCTTTCTCTTCTTTCAATTCCAAGCAGAACTATATTACTTGATTTTTCTGTCCTTTTACTGAAAAAGGAAGTTCTCTATTTTTGAACCTCCTGTACATCTCTAGGGCACATTGTTTCCTGTGACTGTTCCACTTCAGAGTAGCTGCTGTGGCTCTGCTGTAACTTTATGCCATTGAAAAAGTACAGATTCCTCGTGGACAATCATAAACAAGTGATAAATTGAAATCTGTTTGTTGGTAGAGACAAAAGAGTTCTATCTAAACAAGAACAATATATGCTTTAAACACATGCAGTAATATGTGTGTATGGAACTGCAGTACATGCTCTAAATTCTTCAGGTTGGGATCACATTGCCACAGCACTGGAAGGATGTTGCAAATTTATTCTCCAGCTCCAGATTCCCATCCTAGAAATGGGCTTTGTGCTCACAAAAGAGGGAAACTGCCTTGCATCCCCCCAGTTTTGGAGGGTCCTTTGCAGTAAGGCAGCACTATTGTGCTTATGTTTGATGGCAGGGGACACGTAACTCATTTTCCCTACTGCCTAAAGTAAGGAATTAGGCTCAAGAAATAATAAACAAACCTGGTTTCTGTGGAGTTGAATGAAAATATACACTTATCCCAGAAATAAAATTCAGCTAAGGCCTCAAAACAGTCTGGAGGCTTGTTGATGTAACAGCTTGACTTGGTTTTGAGTAGATGTGTTCCAGGGAAAAACCCAGCTCCAAGATCTGGCTGCAAGTTATTGCAGTGTTCTTTAAATTTTGCTGAAAGTATCATTATACCACCTGCATTTTTTAGTCTCTGCAGTGTAAAGGCATTTAATTGTGGTACCTTGACAAAATTTCTGCAGCTGCTTCCTCTTCCAAATACCCTGCCTAATCTTTGTATATACATAACACGGGCAGAATGACTCGAGGCCAGTGTTCCCCTCCCTCTGGAAATGAGCCACTGGTGTAGAATTCATGAACTCCTGCTAATCAAATGTTTCTGTGTACGGGCAAAAGTCTTGCTGCATTCACTGGTGTAAATTTCCATGTGCATTTTCAGGTGCTGCTCTTCTTGTGACCTAACATCAGGGAAGGTGCTTGGCTTGGCCCAGGGCACTCTCACCATAAAAAAAAAAAACAAGGTACCACAGAGGATCATTTCTCAGTGGGAGAGTCGTTTAGCTTTGGACTTGTTCTTCTTCACTGGTCAAATGTGTTGGCCCTTAAGGAATGGTATGTGTAGTCTTTGGGTTTCTGGAAGCATGTTACTTGAGAAAAAATATGTACATCTTCTCTTTGCACATATAAATATTATAAATACAATCTAGTAGCCTGTTCCCTTGTTTACGTATGTTAGATGATTTAAGGCATTGGAGTACTTAAAGAATTAGGTTTGTTAGTATGTGGGAGAAGGAGGTCAGGGCATCAGGGTTGTGTGGCTGTGTTTAGGAACAAATGCTCAGTGTCACACCTGGGACAGATTTCTCTATGCTGTCTTGCTCTTGGTGGTAACATCCACTACAAAATATTGCTGCTGTCCTAATTTAAAATAAACCAAAACAAAATACAGTCCAATACTCAAGGTATTTTTATTTTTCATCAGACTATATCAAAAGTGAGAAGAATTTTGGAAATCCGTTGTAAATTGGTCAAGGTGAAGGAATTTTTCTGTGAGACTCTTTGACCGGTTGAAATAGCTTAAACACTATTGACCATTCTCCCACCAGCTCAGTGATGTGTGGCATTTTGAATCATCTATTTTCTATGAAGACTACCTGGGGTTAGCATATCATCACTTGATAACAGAGTTTCAATTCTAACCCACTGGCAGCGCTGAGCTTTAAGCTGGATACACTTACTTGCAGGCTCATCCAACCCTACATAATTGTCTGTACATTTATTTTATTGTCAACTCAGAAACAAGCTGAAGAAACTGTTTGCTTTAGAACACATTAACTTCTTTATCACATTAATACTGACTCATATCTTATTTCCCAGTTGCAGTAACAAAACCATTCAAATATTTCCCTCACAGGACAATATCTTTAATAGCTTCTGTGTGTTTCCTATTTTTGGCTGTTTCTGTATAAACAGACTAATCTAATAGCATGCTGAACTATCTATACTTGGCAGAAATTCAGCAACTCACTCATTTCTATGGCAAGCTGGAATGCCAAGGGAAAAAAAAAATCCTCACTTTTATTGCACTAAGATCTTTCTTAAAGTTGTCTTTTATAAGTGTAATATGGCTATCACTTGGGTTACTGCAGCACCTTGACTGAAGAAACCCCCACTTATATTGCAGTATGGGATAACCCAAATAGGAGTGCATTATTCCCTTCACAACGTCCACAAGAATTTATTTACCTAATGTATTCAGTCTCTCTCGTTGCGCTGCTTTAAATGGTGGTAAACCACACACGTTAAAATATTGTTGAGAGCTAGTTGGGAAGGCTGGAAAGACAATCTGGAAGTCACTGGAAAATGCTTTTATGTAGTCATCTTGCTTGAGATATTCAGTTGTCTGTGGCGAATTATATTTTGTTGTCCCTCCGTGGTGATCAGAAGCTGTGCTCTGAAGCCACTCAGGACACGTCCCCCATCCGTTTTGTGGCTCTGATCCCAGTGTACCCCCATGGCTTACATGGATAAATGGGTGAAATCCATGGTTCTGTTTCTGGCTGATGCTCTGTGCCTCAGGATACACTGTTTGATGTACATTTATTTTGGGGCAGTGCTATCTTAAGCAGTCTCAGGCTCCTGCTTCCCTGAGCATCCCTCCTCATTAAAGTCAGCACTTTTCCATGGTTTATATTTCAGTCAGATTAGTTTCCTGATCCAGTTCATTGCGTGCTCAGATAAATTCTTGCACCAGCAAAAAGGCAGAAAGGAGTACGCAAATGCAGTGAGTATTGAACGCAGTTTGAAAAGCTCTGGTTGTAGACAAATGTCCAGCCATGGTTTGGTGTCTCTGCAGTCAAAGCAGGAAAACAACATCCTACAGTTCCTACCAACGGTGGGTTGGTATTTGTGATAAATATTTGAGCTATTGATGAGTGTAGGTATAAAAACGCAAATTGTGATGGTTTTCTCATTGTTTTACAGTGTATCAGCTGCAAAGCCTCTTAGATTGAAGGGGTTTATTTAATTTTGGGCATCTATTGACACAGATTTATTTATGTAATTGACATTTTAGTGTCCCTGTCCTTGTAACATTTGGGTGTAAGGAGTTTATTGAAATCATCTAGACCTGAAATCAATGCATCTCTGATACGGGGAGGCTCGTTACCGGCATTGGCCCAGCTGTACAAAAATAGCTCACTATTGGACTGTACTCAAATGCACAGTGGTAATGCCTTACTTTAAACTAGAGAAATATTGAAGTCTCTTAGGCTTTCCATTTCCTTGCTTGTTTTTTAAACTGTATTTTTAACATTATTTTTGCTATAGTAGGCCAAGTTCATCCCTAATATAACTGTACTGAAATCAGTGGGGAGACTTGTAATTTTAGGAATAAGAGACAGTAAAGTGCTTTGCTGGATCAGGGCCTAAAAGGATTAGTACTGTGAAATGCTTATGGTGGCCATAGAGGTAACTGTATGAATAAAAGTAATTTTAATTGCAGTGGAGCAGTTGGGGAATTTTATTCTACCTCTCAATAAAAGAAATAAAATATAGAATAGACTCCCACTGTCAAGCAGAGAATCCTACAGAACATTTCATATGGCTTTGCAAATATTGAGACAGTACAAAATATTCAAAACTCTGAGATATAAACTCCCTAGCTTTTGTTTTGTGGCTTGTGCACCTTTTAAAGCAGATATTTGGGACACAAACTATAAGACCAATAGGGAATATTGATTTTTTAAGTATAACTATAGTGGCTTTGAGCCCATTTATGTTTTTCATTAAGGCAACAATCGGAGATTTTTTCCCAGAGAACTGAAGCTAGCTGATAATTTCTTATTGTATTCTGTGAATGAAATGATGAACAGACAAACATGATTTCTGTATTCAGCCTGTTCCTGATTCCCCAGGAAAACTTGGCATCAGGTGAAACATCTGGTGGAATACAAGCTCTTCCCTTCCAGGTGCACCAAAGGTGGATTTGGGACTAGCACTTTTTCCACTTCAATGGATTGGAACGTGGATCTCCAGAGTAGTGTGTGTAAGGCCTTAATGTCCAGTATTTAGTGGAGATACCTCATATTTAGAGTGAAGGGAGGGGAAAAACAAAGACACCTAAATTCATCACAGAGGCTCAGGACATCTTAAAGGGGCCCAGATGCAGGACGAGCTTCACTGGTCTTGGCCTGGAAAGCAGCAACCTGAGGAAGAATTGTGTATAATGGAACATTCCTTCCATCAGTCTGTGCAACTATTGAGTTTTAGAACGCAGCATTTGACATGCAAGAATATTTGTTGTTATGGGTTTTTTATATTTTTCCCGTCTAATTGCAAAGGACTCCAGTTATGTGCTTGAACTAAATAAGTGATTCTACAGATTTTGCAGTCTGCTGCAGGATGTGGACTTGATAGGTGATGTCATAATTTTGAGGGTTAGTGAGTACTTGATTGGAGAATATAAGTGACACAATGGCTTAGTGGTGCAAGAGCTCTTGCTCTGGTTTGGGATCCTGCTAAAAGCCAATGTCCTTGGGCACGTGGCAGGGGGGAACAGTGCCAAGTGCTGTTCCTGGCTCTACAACACATCCTTTGTCTGATAAGGTTTTAGCTCAGGTGCTTTAGTTAAACTCAAGTGAACAAATTGTGTTTTGCTGTGTAAAATTCCCCCTGTGCTTTAAAGCAGATAGGCTCAGCTGTAATCAACTATTGTACTGGGTTGTAGTTAATGCTGAGATTCACTGACAGAGGCAAACAGTCTCCCTGTCCAAAGTAGGGAGTTATTTGTTAATCCTCTCCTTTTGTAGCCATCCAGTAATTCGTTAGTGAAAAGATGCGTCTGTGCTCATTTCTAGGAAAAACATTGATGAAAATAGATGCTCAGCGCAGGTGCTAGAAATGAGGATTTCACTGGAGGTGCCGGGCTCTCGCCTGTGGGTGTGCACCGCAAAGAGCTGGGAACTGACACGCACACCCCGTGCTTTTCTGATGTGTCAGCAATGCTAAGATGTTGCATTTTGTGTGCAATAACAACTTTGAAGGTGATCATCAAGCGTTCCGTTGAATTTGTACTCTTCTTTCTAACATCACTTTGCTTGATGATAAAAATCAGAGTTTATGTTCACACTGAGATTTGGGCACTTCTTCAGGTTGTTTTTGAGCCTTGCACTGTGGCTGTTTGCTGTGTGGCCCTGAGGTCAGGCAGTACTTCCCCCCTTTGTTTTTTTTTCCTTTTCTTCTTTTTTTTGCCTGAGTTGAGGTCTGAACATTGCTGATTTTTGAGCCTCAGATAAGATCAATTTTCCAATTGTGTAATACAGTACCTGGCTTTTCTGAATGGCACTGTTAATTGTCATTGACTATAATAGAATATGAATAGCACAGCCACTTGACACCAACTTAATGGTTCTGACTTTTCAATGGTGCCAGGAGTGTAAGGCTAGAGGGGAAAAAGGGTCAGAGGAGAGATAAGAGCTTCTGATTCCACTGAAAAAGATTAAAGCTTCTGTATCTTTCAAGTGGTACTTGTGAGGGTCACCATTTCTGTGAAGGCACCTTTAAACTGGAAGTGATTGAGAAATTTCTGGTACGAAAGGTCGCTTAGAACAACTCCGCCCCCCTCCTCCACAAGGGTTTTTCAGGTTAATAGGCAAACAGAAAGATGCAGGTCTGGGATGGCTCAAGGAGAAATGCGGGCAGCGATATTGTGGATGACACAACTTGCCCTGAGAGCAGCACTGCTAACCCTGTTAGCCCTAAGGAAGAATCACTCTTGTTTACTGCTGTTTTGTCCAGCTGGGAGCTCTGGGAAATTCTGTGATTCACTTTAGTACCTCTTTTAAGAAAAGCTTACTGTCCTTAAATACACAGCTATCGCTGCCCTCTGGGAATGTGATCATACACAAGATTACCTGCCTAATCTGATCACAGCAGTTCTCACCATTCTGGGCTGTGAGGGACAGAGGCCAGGAGCAGAAAAATGTTTTACTTCTCTTCCTTTCTGGAACATCAGTGCAGGGAATAGTCTCTTTCAATGCATTAAGAACCTGTCATCACTTGTATGGGATGCTAGATTATGATTTTTACATTGTGGTTATTTTTTAATGTAACTTCTTGGGGATTTCAGAACATCTGGTAGCTGAATGAGAGGAGTAACTGCTGTGTGGAAATCTGGGAGAGGTACCTGGTGTGCAGGTGGAGATTTGCTTTGAGTTGTGTGCAGGGTGTTCTGAACATGGGGCAGGCAGGGTGCTTCAAACTGAGAGTAAATTTAGATTACACGTTAGGAAGAAATTCTTTGCTGTGAGGGTGGGGAGGCCCTGGCACAGGGTGCCCAGAGAAGCTGTGGCTGCCCCATCCCTGGAAGTGTCCAAGGCCACGTTGGATGGGACTTGGAGCAACCTGGGACAGTGGAAGGTGTCCCTGCCCATGGCAGGGGGTTGGATGATCTTTGAGCATCCTTTCAACCAAACCATCCTGTGATTTCATGATTATTGTACTGACTGAGTCCTTAGCACTTATTCCACATGTGCTGGAGAGTCAATCCACGCATGCAAAGTTTGAGTCAGCCAGAACATGTCAAGACTTCTGTTGAATTTGTTTAGATGAAACCACAAACCCAAAGTGCTAGACAGAAACACGAGTCATTTATTTGTCTATTTGTGTTCTGACGTTGAAAGAATGCCATTAATGTGCAAGGGACTGACTCAGCAGAGTAATAAAATACTGGCAGTGTTATGGTTTCAGGTATTTCTGAAGGAAAAATTCAAAAAATCAGACTAGGTAAGAAGCATGAAGAACCTCTGCGAGACCATTCTTTTAAATACCTGACATGAAAAAAAGCGAATCTAGAATTTAAATACTAACAGAAAAGATATTAGAAGGAGGGAACATTCTCATTATCCTAATATATCCAAAAGGACTGGCATAAAAAAAATCTTAAGTTTTCTTGGATCTGAGTTGGGCAAACTCTGCCAATTTACACAAGTTAAAATATTAAAGTGTTACCTTCTGAGTGGTATCTGTCAGTGGGTGTTTCACTGTTGTAAGGATTTGGTAAGGATGTTTTATCACTAAGACTGTTGTTTGGGAACAAAGCTTCCAGAAATGGTTGTCAGGGAAAGTTATTTATTCTGCCTGATCTAAGTTTTCCCAGTAGATTTCTGTTTAAAAAGAATAAACAGAAGAAAAAAAAAAAAAATCAAGCAAAACAGTAGAAGTGAGAATTAGATATAAATACGACACTAAACTATATCTTTTAATACAAAAGAACTCTTTTTTAATTAGAAGCTTGGAAGGACGTATCCTTTAATTGCTGCACTTGTAGTTTCTGGGCCATCAATATCCTTGCTTCTTTCATTAATAAACTGGCAAGTCAAGTAGCAAAGCTGCAGGAGTATAATTTTTTCCCTTAAGCTCTACTTAATCAACAGCAGACTTGATCAAACAGAAAAAGGAAAATGTAAATCAGTTGCATTAATTCTGCTGGCAGTAAATAGGAGGAAGAAAGCTAAACATGAAAGAATGCTCATTTTGCAGCTGATATCTGGGCTAGGCTTGAATGGGAGAAATAGGTAGTTAAACAGCTCTTTAGATTGTGAGTGACTGGGGGAATACTGGGGTTTATGTATGGATTAGCACATTGATAGACCCTGAGTAGCAAAAGACGATGACTAATTACCTGACAGAGCAGCACTCCATTCGCCTTGGTCATTGAAATTAATTTCTGTTTTCAGGACTGGCAGAAAGCAGCTGCAGAATTTCAGTTCAATACTCAAATTAACTAGGAGTCTAAATTATTTCTTTGCACATACGGTATTAGAGGAGTGGGTTACTAAATTGATCTTGATTTTACACACCGAGGCAAGAATTATTCCACCTTTTCATCTGAGGTCCGTGTCCCCTGGAATTGGCGAATAAAACCTGTAATGTAATAAACTACTTGTCACTGATGTGAACTCTGTCGGATAGTTAACATCCTAACATTTCCTGGAGTCCCAGATGAAGGAATTATAAAATAAAGTCTTCTTGTAGGTTGAAAGAAAGTTTTTTCTACCTACTCCACTGAGTAAAATACACTGAATTGAACATCGATAGGATGATGCCCAGGAATTTGTTTTACAATGTGTATCTTCCTGACAGTCTGGTATATTTGTAACTTCACTGACTGATAAAAGAGGTGGGAAAGCTGTCAGTAGGTTATTACTGATGAACTTGTAATAGTTTGAGGTCTGGCAATAGAAAAAAAAGGAAAGCCAACTGCATAAAACCTGCAGAATCAACTTTGTAAGAAAAACCTGCATACACTGAAGTGAAGTCATACATACCATGATTCTAAAATGCAGGAATTCTGTCAGATTTCCATGTTGGCAGTTGACTCATTACACCCATGAGCATTTTGCCTTTTGCCGGTAGCAAACCTCCCAGAGACTTTTGTCTGTTTAAAAGTTCCTCATATTTTAATTTATTTATTCAGCAAAAATAAATTTGCAATGTTTATAAAGTAAATAAATATGAGAGGGAGGAAAAGACAAGACTATGAAAAATGGAATAAATATTTGATATTCAAGAGTAAATTTTATTTCAATGGAAAATTAGCCAGGAGGGGGGTGTGAAAGCCTTTTTTCAACACTTGTGGCTCATAGTATTCTTGCTGAATAATTATGTTACTTCCTGCTCTTTCCTGTGTGGTGCCTCTCAATAGGCACTGCTAGGCAGCAGGATTACCACATAAAACCAGGAGCTTTTATCTTACTGTATCTTAGTCCTGTGTGGAATCACTGTTGTAACTGGTCACCTTAGTAACTCAAATTGTGTTTTATTTCCTTTGGTGATGCTAAGGCAACACAGGAATGGAAGAATGGATCAGATTTTATTCTGGTTCCATAATGAATTTGTAGAGCTAGCAGTTATATAGAAAAGCAAAAGGAAAAACAAAACCAGAGAACATTCTTTTAGTCAGACACTGAGCAAACTTGATCTGGAGGTCAGCGAGAAACAATGCACTGAGAAATGTGCTCTGGAATTTTAGAGTCACATTTCACAGTATAGAGGTGGTAATGATTATGATGTTATATACCATAATTTATTTGTGTTGTCAAAAATAAGAAATCCCCATAACCAATTTTGTTAAACTGAAAGTTAAAATTTTAGTCTCCAGTACAGAGATATATTTAATAAGATTAGAATATCATAGAATATCATAATCATGTTAAAAGTTTTATTCCCTCCCTAGTAATTTCTTTCATTGTCCTTTTGCTCTTCAGCTCTATGGTCCAGGTATTATTTTATCACTTTAAGTCATACTGTGTCCTATTTTTGCATTAATTAAAAGACCTAGGGTTTTGTTTTGTTTTTGTTTGTTGGGGTTTTTTTGTTTGTTTTTGTTTGTTTTTTTTATACCAAGAACCACTATAATCATTAGGGAATGACACATGGTCTTAGATATATTGTTTTCCTGTTCATCTTGTTGATGGAGACAGAATTCTGTCTCTGTGTTGGTATACCAAGAATCTTGAATTAAATTTAATTTAGGCAATTGATTTGAGCTGGCTTTGCATGGATGTAGGTGTCATTTATGCTTTTATGTCCTGGAAAATTAATATTCCTTATTTTAATGCCAAGATTCTACCATGATTACCACTAATATGAATTCTCTTGCACTGCCATTACAGCAGATGATACTAATGATGTGTTTTTGTCTTTGATGTGGATAACACATAGTCCTGAGAGAGTGCTAGACTGAGAACGACAACATTTCAGATGTATACTGGTGATCTCAGTAACTCTTTTGTTATTTCGGCCTATAGTAGAAGGTGCCATTAATGATAGAGCAGACATTGGTCTGTGAAGGTCACATCTACAAATCTGTTGTCTACAAATGTGAAGATTGGGTCAGCTCTGAGAATGGCTTTGGGAAAGAAAAACACAAGTGCATTGAACATCTCTCAAATGGAACTCATTTTAGTCAGTCTGTTTTCAGAATGATTTCTACCAAAAGCAGGATTTGAAAAGCTCAATTTATCTTTATCATTCACCTAAACTTCCATTCTTCAAGTGTATATCACTCTCTATTAAAATACTGATACATCACTTCTTACATAAAACTTCTGTGTTGCAGAGGATAACCTAAGATATATGGCTTCAGGATATAAATTTGCTTGCAGGAATTGTGGAAAAAAAAAGTTTATAGTAAATGGTAGAATTATAAGAAACTGTTGAGAAAATAGAAAAAGGATAAATAATAATGCATTGGCTTCTAAGAAAAAATAATTAAAGGATGTTCTGTCCTTCTAGATACTTGTCCAGCATGGAGTCTCTTGCTTTTACTCTCTGCTAACTCAGCATCTCAAGAATCTTGTGGAAATCTTTTTTGTTTGTGATATATTTATTTCTCAGCATGAGGCCATTGCCATGGTCAGGAACCTCTGGTGGTCTTGCAGGGGTGGGAAAGTGAGAAAGTTTCTGCTCATCGTGGCAGCTGACCCACCAAGGAGCACTGGTGAGCAATTAGAGCCTCGTGACCATATGCTGTAAATTGTTTAATTGTCTTTTGCTCGGACTTAAACAAACTGGAAGCTTCAGATGGCAGGGCACTGCTATTTTTCAAGTGAAATTGCAGAAACAGGAAATCTATAAAGAGGGCACATATTTCACTCGTTTTCTCCACTTGCTGCTTGAGACTATTATTAATGCTGCAATTTAAAAATAAAAGATACAGAACATTAGAGTTCTGAAGGAAGTCTCGTTTTTGTGAGTTAGATTAATTCTTCTCATTGATAAAGTCTTGAATACCATAGAAAATTACAGAGAAATATTCAGTCTCAAAAACCAAACCTGCTTTACTCTTTTGCCAGAGCAGTAGTAGTGTTTGGGGGAGAGAAACTGGGATGGCTGGCATGTATTTAACTTAAACAGCACCTTAAACCTGCTAAATAAAATAACTCTGGGCCAGATGCTGTCCTGGTGAGCATTGTGGTGGCGCTTGCTTGTGGTTAGGGTATTTAATCTCCCCCTAAGACCCAAATGATTAGCGTATAATGTCATGGGGAGGTATTTATTGGAATGGAAATGTTCTTGGGAGGTTTGTGTTCCCAGGTTTAAATCAGAGCTGAGCGTAGACTTTTAGGGCCTTATTCACAGTAAATTTTATGTTGGTGAAAGGTTATGGAATGGGTTTCTGTGCCATGTCTACTTGCTCTCACAAATCTCAGAAGAGATATGGACTCTCAACTTTGTTGTGAGTTTTGTTTTCCTTTTTTTTTTCCTTTTTTTTTTTCCATGGCAGTATTATTTTTGCTGATTAAAATNTTTTTTTTTTTTTGTGGGGGTGCCTACCAAGCAAAACAAGGGAAAAGTTCCTGACATGCCAGTTTTAATTCTGCAGTGCTCTTTTATGCCAAACATGTCACATCAAAGTAATCTCCTGTACAACTGGAGCTCCAGGATGAGCTGTTTCATGGGTCTCAGTTAGAACCTTCTTTCTTAATACCTGTGTCTGATAGAATTTGAGTTATTAACACCACTGGGCATGTAATTAACTCGCTGCCACCAATTAGTGATATCATTGCTGGGTGATCCCGGCTTTGGAAACTTCTGCACTGCCCTCCTGAGCAATTCCTTGGGCCGCAAAGCTGTTCCTTGTGACAGCACAGGAGTGTCAGTGCCACAGACCTGTCCCTGCTGGCTTCCTCACCCATAAACAGGAGAGAGGAGGAATAACGAGAGGTAACTTTAGCCAAACAGTGAATGTGCTCCTAAGGAAATGCTTGAAACAGACACAGAAACAATATCTGTCACTGCCCAGCGTGAGGTGATTTATGCACTGTGTTATTTGTGTCATGATTTAGTGTGTTATATCATTTGGTAAATGCAGGACAAGGGTTTCCTGGAGAAAAAGAATAAAGGTGGATACAAAGCACGGTAATGTTCCTGTGCTATAAGCTGTCCATAGATTTTTGAGGAGCGGATAGCATTGCTGAATGGGCAGGGAACACAAGAGCACAAACATTTCCTTCTCAGTTTTCCTATTTAGTCCATGTGTAGATTTCTGTTTATACAGAAAAGAGATAGAATGAATGAGGTAGTGTGCAGGGTGATGTCAGTGTAAGCCAGAAATAACTGGCACAGTTATTGCTTGCTCCAGATCTGATGATTTCATCCCAGCAGACCCAAGTTATGGATACCTGTCTATAACTTTATACAGATGAATAACCTTTTGAAGCACATAAAGTTCAGCCCACTCCTGCTGCCCACTGAAACAGTGAACTCTAAGGGCCCTTCCCCACATCCTATGCCCTCACACACAGCTTTACAGAATTCTAGTCACTGTGCTAATGCAATAAAATACTTTTGTCAGTTTTGTTGACAATGCCCAATGATAAAAAAACACTTTGAGACAGAAAAGTAATCTCTAAACTAAGTGATGTCTCCGTATAAACGCTCATGCATAAATACTTTTCTGAAGAGTGGAGAAAAATTATCCTTTTGTGGCAGGTAAAAAGGGGTTCTATAATTAACAAAGTTTTATTGGTATTAAAGTGATTGTTTAAAGTGTGAATACAAGGACCAAATCTTGTATGCAAATGCATAATGCCAGAAGTAGCAGGAGAGAAACCAAGCAGAATGTGACATAAACAAATCCTGATAGTAATCTGGTTTCCCTTATATTTTTACATAGGTCATTCATTTTTCAAGTTTGTTGTTAGAATTGCATTTATGGTAAACTTGACTTCTCCTTGCAGTTAAAGAGAATATTTTGGTTTCTATGAAGCAGATATAAGAAAGTTGCCTCGATAAACCCCCATTGGTATCTTCAGGGAACAAGTAGATTAAACAAGTAATTATACCATAAGGCTTTCAGAAGTTACTAGATTTAAATACATTGTATGAATCTCATCTTAATGTAGCCTTTTGTCTGTAGTGCTTCCTGCCAAAAAAACCTCCTGACAGGAAATAAACATTAAAATAATCTTTAATCCCTTGTCTGGTCTATTACCATTAACAATTGATGCACTTTAATTTTGTGGGATTTTAACTACAAAATGGAATGGCTAAGTAGTGATAATTGGGTTTGGAATTATACGGTCATTTATATCAACAGAAATGCAAGTGGCTGGGAGGGTGATTAATTATTTAACATTTCCTGGCTGTAGTTCCTATTATAGAATTTTCTGATATATTCTGCTGTGAACAATTATCACTAAATGAGGATAAACAAATCTGTGATGTGAAGTCTTATTTATAAATTAAACTATATTTAGAAAATGTCTATTTCATTTGCATTTTCCCTTTCTGCTTGACAGTACTGTCACAATCAGCTTGTTTTCAAGGTTTTCTGCCCTTTCGCTAATTCTTCAGGTTCACACCCCAGATTTTGTGCAAGAAAACCAGAGCTTCAGACATCCTTAAAATAATTCCCATTCCAAATAAAGATGCAGTTTATACAGTCATGGTAATGTTTGCATGTTCTGTTCCCCTTCATTCCCTAATAATAGAATTAGGGCATGCCAATGTATTAGAATTTAATCCTGTGTTGGCATCAGACTACATGACTTATGTCCAATTCCTGAAGATTTGGGAGAAGGACACTGCTGCTTCCCTTCCTAAGTAGGGTTCTGGGGCATTTGAACTCTCATCCTTGGAAGCTTTGTCTCGGGGAGTTCACGTTTCATGTTCTCTCTTATGTGGAGCCTGGCTGTCACTTTGGTGCATTATGCTCATGTGTCCTTGTTGAAACAGGTACAAGAACAATTTGCAGTTTGTTTTTCTTTTACTTTCTTACAATATGTTTGCTAAAAAAAAATTTCACGTGTATGCTGCTTATCTGACAACAGAACAGAAAGTAATTCTGATTATTACTTTCCAAACCATTTTTCCTGACAGTTACACTGAAAATTTTCCCATCTCTAATTTCCATTTAAAAACCCCAAATAAGCACAACCCTTAGTCTGAAAATGATTACTAAAAGCACCTGAGTTTCTTCTTCATGCAGAACTCCTAACAATCATCCCTGGCAGTCTTACCCAGAAAACAAAATCCAGTTTACATGCTTATATATCAACAAAGAAGGAACAACAAGATGATGATAATTATTGCTAGTGCAGTGCCTAGATTGTTAGTCACAGATAAGGACCCAGCCATATTAATAAATATGCAAAATCAACCAAAAAAGATTGTTCCAAGTCTGTGCTGTTTAAAATTTAAGTGTTAATCAAAAGTCAGGATACAGATAGATAAAAAGAACAAGCGTATAATGAGATAATATTAATCAATATGGTAGGCCCTGTTTTTAGGCGTGATATTTTTCTGATGCCAAAGAAAAGATTAGATACCAAAGAAAAGCAGATTTTTAATGTGGATTATGAAGCAAGATAATGAGATAATATTGCAAGTGCTTGTGGGCAGATCTGTAAGCAGAATAAAAGAAAGCATGAAAAAGCTTGTTTGAAAATTTAGGAAGTCATCAATGAAAACGACTATCTTGAAGTCGATCTAGGGTGAGCGTAGACATGATAGTGAATCAGGATAAACTGGATTAAACTGAAGAGTTCTCTATAGACAGACTACAGTATTAGAGGAAGAAAGGATGAATTTGTTGTCAAAAAGTTAGTTTTCTAGCAAGGATGCTCAGCATAATGAATGTAGGGGCAGAGAGAAAAGGGATGAGGTATTTGTAGGTTGTGTGTGTTGGGTAAAAGTCTTACTGTTAGAAGAAAAAACTGGCAACAAATTTGACAGAAATAGATAAGAAATCTAGAAATAGAGCGTGGGTGGAAAGTAAGTTGTGATGGGGTAGCAGTGATGGTCAGTCCAGAAGTCTGGTGGGTAACACTGAAGGAATTTACAGAAGGGGAGTTGACCAAATGCATTTTTAGAGAGACAGATTGTGGCAGGAAGTCAAAGAACTTAATTACAAGATGAAAGGAACAGGCAAGAATATCTTCCAAAGCAAGATGCAGGGATCTTCTCCTTGTTCTTTGCACAGCACCTGTCTTGAAGTGCTTAGTGGCCTGGAAATTGGGAGAAGGCATTTTGGAAGAGGCTGTCCTGGCTGGGCCAGCTGATTGTTCAGTGTGGGAAATCCTATTGTCAGTGATGTTGAACAGAATATTGTGGGCCCCTGATTGCCTCGGGAACGAGTCACTAATGATCAAAACTCTCAAATCAGTTCAGCCCCCACCAGCTCAGCTGCTGTGCCAAGGCACAACATGGCTGTGCACGTTCACCTTTCTCCTGTCCTTAATTAAAGATAGATTTGTGCATCAGCCCAGTAAATTTCCAGCAGCCTGATGTGCGTGTGATGTCCTGGAGAGGAAGTGCAGCCAGGTCATGTGGTGGAAGTTTGGGGGTGTAGGGCATCAGCTGAGATGGGCAGGAGCCCAGTGCAGATGAAGCAAAATGCAGAGTTCAGCTGAAAGATGAGGGATGGGGCTTGCTGGAGCTGTGGGAGCTGGTGACTCAATGTACAGAGCAGGGCTGTGAGAGAGCCCCAGCATTAACACGTTCTTTGGTCATGCCAGAAATACATGTGCTCGTCAGCCTTTAGAAATGGAATCTAACTCAATAGCAAAGTGTTACATGTTCACAAACATTGGATTTTATTTTATTTTAACACATTGGTCTGGTTTCGCACTCAGCTTTCCCATATTTTATGATACAGAGTGGGTCTTGAGCTACATCTAAGTTTTTCCCATAAACTAAAGGAGGAAGGTCTATTAGATAAACTATGTGAAATCATAGGCTTCGTTTTTCTTTAGGCACACCGCACAGGAATTGTGCCATGGTGCATCGGCAGTGCTGGGTTTGTGTCATTGTCAAAGTCTTGGTCTGAGCCAGTGGAGACAGTTTGAGACTTTATTCATCCACACACGTCCAGTATTTGTCAGGTGATGGTCCATTAGTTAATGTGTCAAACTCAGCAGTATGTGAGGAAGTGGCAGTGTGTATAGCACATTAACATGTTTTTTTAGTTCACACTGATCTAAATGACCTGAAATCTAATTGTGTGGATTGCTTATATCTTTTAGCACTTACTGCCATTTAGCAACTGCTATACTTGCTAGAAATATATCCAGGTATACATAAATACAGTTCAGGGGAACCTTTTACTTCAGAAGATTAAAGTATGTTAACACTGCATGTAACTAATTAGAACATATAGCAAGTGAAGTGTATTTTACATTTTCAAACGAAATTTCTTTCAACAGATGCTAATACATATTAGGACATCTGTTTATATTTTCCTTCAGTCTCTTTTTTAACTGCATCTTATTTAAAATACTGTTGTCAGCTGAAATAGTATAGCCTTAAACAATACTACTTGTATATGTAGTTGTGAGCTCATATGTCTGCTTTTGAGATGTCTTTCTGCATAAGCAGATTTTTGTTTTGTGTAAGTGAAAGATGTATAAAAAGTTGTTTTGCTTCATTTAAATTGGAGCAAGGATAAAAAAGGCAGAAAGAAGTCAGTAGGATAAAATGTAACGCTATCCCCACTAGGTAAAGTTGTCCAATTACGCCTGGTGTCAGAACTTTTCAACATTTGAATGGCTGGGAGGGGATACTAATTTCAACCTTAATGATCGCTGCTTTAGGAGTCAACATCACAACACTTCACTTATAATTTTGGCACATCTGTCAGCCTGTGCTAAAAAGGAGCCCTGGGCTAGTGGGTGACTGAAGATCCTTTTATCCCTAGAGAGGATTATGTATTCCCTTCAAGAGTGGGAAAATAAAAAGGTTATAAATACTCATCTACTTCACTGCTGCCCACATTCGCCCTGTTGACAAATAGTGACTTTCACATCCTGCTTTTACATTCATAAGCACAAAAATAAATAAAAACTATGCAACTTCTCTTTGTATAGCACTTATGGAAGCAGCCCATTTATAATGTCACATATTCTATAACACCATATAGTCCCTAAGCTGGACTTTTTTTCATTTCAATAGATCACATTGATTTCCTGTATGACTTTATCTGCCTAATACAAAGTGGGATTGAACAGTTATTTGTCTGGATTTAGCCATTCCTTATCAAACATTTATGATTTAGCTGTTGCTACAACATCTTCTTGTAAGGTCTTTCTTATTTTTATCTTTTCAGGAAGGGTATGAAAGTGATAACAGGGCTGTAATAAATCTATCTCTTGAAAATGAAACATATTTTGGGAAGCTGTGTGCTATCGGCTGCCAGGGGAGGGGAGGTGGAAGGGGCAGGACAGTCACAGGGTGGATTGTTCCAAAGACTCTGTGGGCACCCATTAGTGAGAATGATTGACTCTTCTAGCAGAGGGTATCAGTGCACTGAGGTTGCAGCCTCCTGCCTGCATGGTAGGCTGGGGTTCTGGAGATGAAAGACCCAAAAGAAAAGGGAGTTTTGCCTAACCAGGGCAAATTTAGAGAGCCATCGTGAGGCTGTAGGTTGAGGAAAAATAGCACGAGTCATAGAAAGGTCAGCAGGTTTGTGTTTCCTCTGTTTATAGAAATAAAAAAGTAAGATCTTAGTCTTACTATTTCTGTTTCTCTTTTAATTTCTGTATTCTATATCTAGAGAGGAAAACAAAATACATGAATACTTAGTAATAATAATGTCTGATTTAATTAAATGGGAGAGGGATGTGTGTGACAATAGGACCTTTTTTGTGTTGCAATTTATTTTAAAATGTACTTTGAAAGAAAAAAATCATAGTGAACCCATCCATTGTGTATCCCAGGTGTTTTAATATTCCTAACCAGAGCATTTTACCTGAATATTTTCCAAACAACCTCATCATACAGAAGTTAATTTATTTTTCATTGCATAATTCCTTTCATTCAATGATTTCAAAATGCTCTGCTAAGTGTGCTTTTTGAAGTGCCAAACTAAGTGTCATATAACCCTGGGGAGATGTCTGCTGGTTTTATTGTACCTATTTTGCAGACAGGTAAATTCAAACACAGACAGATTAGCAGACACCCTGTGAATGAGTAAAGCAGGGAAGACCAAACCCCCAATTCCTGAGAGCCAACCCTAAGCACATGCCCCTTTGTTCAATACTCAAAAAGTGTTTAGGCTGTGTGTAGGGAAAGAAGAGAAATAAGAACTTTGCAGAACCTATAAAAGTTAATAATTACATTGTAAAGGCTACTTATCTGATAATGAACATTTAATACAGAACCATAAATTTGCATGACACTTAGAAAGAAAATGTTCTTTTGTTTTTGTCTTCAATTCCTGAGTCTGTTTATAGTTAATTTTTTAACTTGCTTAACCGACGCCGTATTCTGTCCTGTCTCCTTTTTTTATGTCTCTTCACCAGTGCTTTCAATGACCTCTCTGCAAGTTTCTTTATATAGAAACCTGCTATGCTGTCTTGAATGCACAAGGTCAATAATGATTACCCTCTAACTTTGAAGGGCATCCCCCTTCTCCGCTTGCAAAGTGTATCAAGCCACAAAGTCCCTGCATCCCATAATTGTAATTTCTCTTCTGAAATGCAGTATTAAGAAAGGTATTTTTATTTCCCAAACAGTAGAGCTTTAGTACATAAGTACGTTAAGTCAAAATATATATTTTTTTTCAATGCAGGAAAGTAGACCTGATAGTTTAATTTAAAACAAATCCACATTAATGGAAACATTTTTTGAAATATTCAAAAAATATATTTCAAAAGAAGTAAACAATCTGTTCTTTTTGAATACGTGGATGGGAAGCTGGATTTCTGTTGTTTAGCATCCAAATGATGCAATAAGAGATGGTATTTAGTTTTTGTTTCTAGAGAACCATATCATGATCTCTGCACACTCTGAAGGCTTCAGAGACTTTAGCATGATCTGTACAGAAAAGCTGCTGCTACTGTGAACTGTAGAGAATTTGTGTAATGAAATTATGCCTACCTATCTTTTGGAACCAGTGGTCCTCTAATAATTATCAATAAACAAAGTCAGTTAAAAGAAACTACAGAAAGGCACCTAGTGATAACACAAAATGCTTAAATTGAATTGATACTATAGCAGGCATTGACTGTGTCATCGCACAGCTTAATAGCTGGAGACCTGGTTCAATACCATGAACTTGGGAAGGTTTCCTTAATGAAAGAACTGATGTTTTCTGTTCAGTAGCAGCAATAGTTTAACTTTTTTAATTACCTGCTTTAAAAGTTTACTTGCCACTAATTGTAGCACTATATAAAAGGAGGTACTGTATTGGCTAATAGCAGAAAATGGGTTCTCAGACATAAACGTGAAGTAATGAGTCATTTAAAAAATAATACAGATATTTTATTTAACATTAATAGATGCACACACTGTAGTTTTTTTACCAACAAGTAATTCGGAGTTCTATTCAAGTATATTCTCAGAAAGCTGCTTATTTGGTTTACAGTGTCTTTTTCATCAGTTATGCATTTTCAGGATCCACTGGGATATATTATTTCCTTCCTCCCCCTGTTACTATACTAAGAGAAAGCTCAGGAAAAGGCACGTAAGTTAGAAGAAATGTGCGTTCATGTAAATATCTAAACATATATAAATTAGCTTTAAAAATTGAATTCACTGAACATGAATAGTCACTTAAAGTGTAACTGGAATTGACTGTGTCATGTATCAGCCTAATAGCTGGAGCGCTGGTTCAATACAATGAACTTGGGAAGGTTTTCTTAATGAAAGAACTGACGTTTTCTGTGCAGTGGTTGCATTCATCAGACCACATAGTGTTCATTACACTACAAAGGACTGCCAATGTGAATTGTTAGGATCATCTATTAGGTAAACCGGATGGGGACAAAAGATAGCAGTGGAATGAGAGACTCCAGCACCCCTGCAGGATGTGCAGTCCGGCTGCTTTGATGACCTTTCACCGGTGCATTAGCATCTATTCACACAGGGATCCCAAGTTCAGTCCCCGATTCTGCTAACCAAAACTGGCCAGGAGCCAGCGGTGGGTGCCTTCATCTCACTAGCTGATGACACAGACTAACTAACCCTGCACTTTATAGGGGCACCTTCTTTAATCTGCTTTGTGTAAATACCCCGGGCGTTCCCGAAAAATGGTCACTCACTAGCAATGCTAATTGGGCACTAAAACCCACCCTGGTTTGCGGTGCTAATTTGGAGAGGTGCCATAGGCTGGGGTTGATTTCTTCAGAGAGAAGATGAGCCCTGTGCCATTGGGAAATGGGAAAAACCAGACATGCTGATTGGCAAGGTCGAGGCTGGAGGGCCCATCGCTGACTCAGGAGCAGGCACGGTAATTCAGCGGGGATTTGCATCCACTCTGTCCCTTGATTACCTAACAGCAGCATTGTTCGCCTGTTTCATAGGGAGCTTAGTGACTGAAAAGGGAGATTTAATAGTAAAGATAAAAGTTTTGCTTCAATTCTCCCAACATCCAGTTATTAAGAAGCCAGTCTGCTCTGTGAGGCAGCTCACTACAAAAGCATTCCCAGTTCACAGACAGGGGCTGTGTTAAAGCACATAACAGCTTTAATTCTTTCCTGTGGATGTTTAGAGTAGATGTGTTGGTATCATGCACTGTTTTTCCTCTCACTTTCAGTGTTCAAGCTGAAGTTATGTGAGGGTTTCTAGCCTAAAAGTCCATTTCTCAAGGTCATTCCCCTAACCTCATTTCCCACGTGTTTAAACGTATTTATATAGATAGGTAAAATATGGTCGCTGCTGCCACATAACCTTGTTTCCCTTGCTTGACATCTCCAGTGGATGGAATTGAATCTAAAGCTGTTATTTGGGATGGGGACGTGTAATGTCAGTCCAGCAGGCTCCCTGCCCTAGCAGAGGTGTCGTCTCTTTTACCTCGCCTGCCACAGCCACCACCACTGCTGCCTGGCAGACACCTAAGGCATAGCAAAGGAGCAGCACCTGCAAGGGCCTGAATTTGCAGTGAGTTTTGTATCCGACAACAATTACTAAAGAAAGACATTTTTATTATTTCTTTTTTGTTTTAAAGCTTGCTGAAAATGCTGTGTGTATTTTCATTCCAGCATCTGTACTCTTTCTTTTATTTCTTCTTCTCTATGGACTGGAGTTAGTGCCTCAGTGACACAGTTACACAGTTCTATGGTAACTGCAGTGCCATGTCAGGATTTTTTTTATATATTGTGATTTTAAGAGGAAATGTCAGGATTTTCAGAGCACATCAGCCAACTGGTCAGCCAATAAGATCGGTATGATGAAAATGTGTCTTTGTTGATATAAAATAGAACACAAAGACTTTCCAGTTAGTTCTGCTAGCTTTTATTTTCTATTTTTGCTTCTTTTCACTTCCTTTTAAATTACCTAATTAGAGAGAGATTTCAATTGTACTCAAACTGACTCGTCAGGATTTGGGTCCATATGATGAGAATGTTCAAAGGAATTAAAGGCCTGTTGCTCTCCCCAAATGACAGCAGGAGGCACCAGGACTGCTGGAAATGGTGAAGGTATTTCCCTGATGTGGGAGGATAAGCTGTATTAGGGATAGGGTAAGGAGCAAGAGGGTTAAGGAATAAAAATCCAAGTGCCTGATTTGTACACCACCTCTTTTGCAAACAGCCAAGTGCTGGGGGAGTTGACAAAAGGAGATGGAGAACTAGAGGGCTCATTTGCAAAAAGAGGTGTCATCAGAATTTTTGTTGAGGGCAAATTAGTCCTTGCTGGGATAGTTGAACAGTGCACACCCAACATCTCAGATGTCCCCTGGGTGATACCAGAGTCCAGCTGAAGGAAATGAAGAGGAAACCATTCTGTGTAACTGTGATCCTTCAGAGTCTCTGGCTCAGTTCATGCTCAGTCCTTGGCCTGGCCCCAAATGTGGGAGCAAGGGGACTGATGTCTTTTGATTTATCCTGCAAATCAGGGAGCAATACAAAAGTTCTTCAGTCTATGCATTTTAAGCATATTTTTAAGCTCTTACCTCTTTTTGGATATCCACTGTAGTACAGGAGGAAATCAGTTATCTGTCCAGGATATTTCACTGCTGAAAATGCATCATATCACAGTTTTTATTGTGCTGTATAACCTCCCCTGAGAATGCAGTGTATACACAGATGACTACAGCTAAAAGTCTGAGAATTGTTACTTGCTACATTTGAAATATCCACAAGAATGATCATCTTTTTTTATTAGATTGGAGGTTAAGATGTAGTTTTCTCATTAAAGAAAAATATACTGTTTTAAACTTGGAGCTTGCCAAAATTGTATTTGTCTTAATGTTTATAAAAAGAAATTTGAAGATATAATACCAGCATATTTAAGGTTTTCTGCTTCTTGAAGCACCGAGCACAGGGGTTGATCCTCCATTACACTAAAGCTTCTTAATGCCACTCTGTGGGAGTCTGTGCACAGCCTTTACCATGCCCTGTTCCAAATCTCTGGAAACAATGGTGGGTGAAAACAGAGAGAAACTGCAGGCCTGTGTTCCCTCCCTCTGGCTTTGCTTGGAAACTTTGTTCAGGCAAAATATGAAATATATGTTTCAATTTTGCACTTCACTAGAAGCTGAAACTGTACAGAACAGCCGTGAAGTGGCTGTGACTGGAGGGGCCTCAGGAACGTGGCAGTGGTGACTTAAACCTTAAAATGTGTTGTCCTCCGTGGGAGAAGGTCAGAAGTGAACATCTAAACGTAGTTCAAAATGATAAAAAGCTCCAGGTGCAGCTTAGGACATTCCTACATAACAATGTCTTTGCTGTGCTCTGTAGGTGTGGTGAAAGTGGGGTGCTCACAGTAAGGATTTGCCACTACTTGTAAAGAGGAATATATTTACTTGGAATAGGTTCTGTAAATCATCTGTCTGGGCAATGAGTTTGTGTGGGAAGTGAAGTGGGATGGGTTGGGGTTTTTTCACTTTTAAAAATTGGATGGCAATTATTGTATTATGGGATTTCAGTAGGAAAATAACGCTTCTGTGGAATGTCTTGTTTGTGGAGCAAAGTTGTCATCTGTTGCTATTTTCTCTTAATTAAAGAGGCATTTTTAATTATCTGTCAAGGTCCCCTAGAGCCTGGGATAGCTGGTCTTATGTGATGAAATCAAAACAAGCAAGTGGAAGGTGAGTCTGTCACAACTGATAGGAAATAGAATGTAGCCCAAATATGAGAATAATTAGCATGTTTGGACTGCAGGGAAGAAGAGCTCCCTGTCAGGTGTGATGGCTGTACCTGGCTCCTTTGCACTCCCCTGTGCTCTGTTTCTGATGCAACTCAAATTATTATTATGAGTAATACCCATTAATTTCATATCTATGTAGTTTTTGGATGTATTTAAATATGGTCAAGATCTCCAATATTTTATTAAAATATAATACTCACTAAGGTATTTGTGAAGAAGAAAGAGAAATGAAGTTTGACTTTCTGCTTTCCCTTTGTGTACAAAGCTCCTTCTCACAGGAGTAGCTCTAGAACAAGGGAGCTTTACTAAAGCTCATTCACAAAAGAAAAGTAACATTGCTGCAGGAATTCCTGTTAAAATGGCATGGTGGTGTTGCCTTTTACAAGTGAAAAGTGTATCACAAAAGATGACCAGAATCAGAATAACTTTGAGGGAAATTATTGTGCTTGTCTGAGTGGTCCACACGTGTGTACTGGTGTGGGGGAGAGGGCACACTGGCAAGAAACATTTAATTGCACAGTAGCTGTCAGATCATCTATAATTGAATCAACTGTGCTTGTGTAACAAAATCCTAGTGTTCTCAATTTGAAATTGCTTAAGTAAAATGATTTTGTGGTGTTTAAAAAGCAACAGGAAAAAAAAATTCACTGAAAACCATTAAGCGGCCTCAAGCCCCACGTTTCAGTGTTCATTTGTACCGATTATGGTGTGACAGCTCTTGAGTTTCCAATGATAACAGCCATCTGACTTGATCTGAGTTCAATGGATTTTCACTAAAATAGAATCATCGCCTTTGTGATGGATAGAAAAAGTAAAGCAATACATCCTGATAAATGCTCTGGCTTTTTTTCCCCTTCCCTTATTGTGACCTTGTACAATCTATAAGTGAGCAAGGCTGAGCCCTGGCCACTGCTGCAACGCATCAGGACTTTGAAATTTAAGTAGCTCTGAAACCCATCAATGGGGTGAAGGGAGAATGGCCTGAGAAAGCGATGGATCATGCTTAGAGGGCTCACAGGGAAACAGGGTAAGCTGAAGGTCAATACCCAGACATGTCCTGAAGGAGCAGCTCAGACACTCATTCACATTCACATCTCAAAGCCACTGCTGCTGTAGCACTGCGAGGAGAGATCAGGAGGAGAGTAAAATAAAACAAGAATTTCAGAGCAGATAATGTCTTTGAGAGGCAAATGGCACGAGTGTGCAGTATAAAATAGCTGTAACCTCTTGTGCTGGTGCAGTGCCCTCATCATCCCATCCCTGCAGCAAGGAGCAGAACACCATGGAAATGCATTCCTGCCAGTACACTCCACTTGCTTTCAAACTTTCTCGGTCCTGCTAATTGTGAAGAGCGTTTAACATTTTTAATATGTCATTGATCGTTTGTAACACATTTTTCAGCATGACATGAAAGTGAGCTAAACGAGAAGGGATGCAATCTGAATCCATACACATGCAGACAAGTAATTAAGGGTCTTTACACTTTGTGCTTTGTGTGTCTGAATGGATGGGAATGTGCACAAAACTTTCACAGGAGTTTATATCTAAATAGAGTTTGGTTTTGAAGAAGGTTTGGATGCAGATACAGACTGGCCAGGCTGTAGAGAGCTTAAAAAATAAGGGGAGAAAGAGGAAGGAAAAGAAAATACTAAAATAAAATTAGTATACAAATTTGAACCCATAGTTGCCATGCCTAAAGCAGAAATTGCCGAACAAGTCAAGAGGCTTATTAGCATTTTATGTAAATCAGTTATTACTGTTCTCCACTTCCTTAATTATCCATGTTATTTCAATACAACCCTTTCTTTGATGTCCCAATTCTATATTTAAATAGTGCAAGATTTCTATCATATCCTCCCGCTGAGGTTTGTTCCATGCAAAAAACATGCCAAGAGCAGCTATTTTAGAGACTACTGGGAAACGTTTAATTGGTTAATCCCATTTGAGTTATGAGGGAGTATTGCCACGCACAGAAAACAGAAACATGTAAAGTACTGGCTTGAAGAAGTTCACTAAAACCTGCAAGACTTCCCCTGAAATTTAGCCCTAAAGATGTTTTGTTTCCTAGGCACCCAGTGGGAAATGATTCAAAGGAAAATCCTTCAAACTTCTTTGAAATACCTTAAATGATTGATTCATAGTAGAAATATTTTTGAATTAAAACACAAAGTCATTTTTTTTGTTCTTGCAATGTAGAAGGGATCTCTCTTTATATTTGACCTATCACTTTCAGTGGCAAAACCAGTGTATTTCAGCCAAAATAAAGCCCTCAAGGCTTTAGCATGTTGTTACCTCCTGTTGAAGCAAGTGAGCATTCCTCAGATACCTCTGTTGTAAAGTGTTCAACATCCTCTGTGTGGGTATCAATTCCAGTGGAGAAATGGACATTCTGTGTCATCCCTGAGGATCAATTCTGCACAAAGGGATGCTTAAAAAATTGTCATTTCTGTATAGCCTCCAAGTTCCATCTTTGGACTGGAAAGGCTCCAGAGCAAAACATTGACAAATATTACTTTCCCTATTTCAAACATTTGGTAGTTTTTAACCTTTTTAAAAACTTCTTTTGAAACAGTGTAATGTTTTAGCACAAGAAATGAAGAGAAAAGTGTGTACATACTTTGGCTATAACCACAAGTAGAATGCTACAGCATGGTCAGATCCAGGAGTTCTTCATAGGTTTTAAAGAGGAAAAGAAGTAAAATTGCAGACTTTTTTTTTTTCCTTTATTTTAAGGGATGGCTTTAATTTCCACATTTGCTGCGAATCTGTTAGATAGTACAGTGGCTGAGAAAAGTACAGGTGAAGTACATTAAGCTTGGTAAATAAGAGAGGAATTAGTTGATTAAAAAAGAAATCAACTGTTGTGGTGTGGTATAAATAACATGTCTCTCTTGGACCTGCTTCCCAAACCAAGGTTTGGCTGGTCCAGCTGAGAGGGTTTGGTGACAAGATTCTCTGTATTCACAATTCTTGTAAACAGAATGTCTCCCTCGTGCAGAAATAGGTTAACTTATTAAAAAATCCACACTAGAACTGTGGATTGCTGAGTTTCCATCACTGGGAAGTACATTGTTCCAACTCTGAAATTATACAGTCTAAAATCATCATCATGTATTTTCATCAGGATGAAATATCGGGAGCTCTGCTTAGTGCAAGGTTTTATTAATGATGTGCTGTCAGAAGCTGGATGCTCTGCATATTTGCATATTAAACAGCTGAGTGAAGAAACATTCCTTTTATTGCTGCAGGGAATAAATCAGTTTAAAGCAAGTTCTCATCATTTATACTCCTTTCAGCTAAGTCTTCTTTTATTGAAATAAATTGTTGAAGTGCTTTGCTCATTCTTTGAATACTGATGAAATTTACCTTGATGGGGCCTCAGGAAAAATAACATTTTCTTAAAGGTGCAGTGTTGTTCTTTAGATAAATACAACCTAACTTTTAGAAATTGTCTGCAAGAAAATTTGTGCCTCTCCAGCCACGCAAAATCTTCTATTGGTTATAGACTCTCTTTAGGCATTTCAAGATGTTTGTGTAATTTTTGTAGGACTGCCCACCCGGAAATCTAACCAGCAACTTTACACAGCAGAGAAAACGACATTGTTTTTATTCTATGTACCTTCATTAGTTGCAGTTTAGTGAAGGGGCCTTTCTACTGCCTCACATTGTGCATTGCAGACGAGCATCACCTTCTCTTGTCTGTGAGCTGTCTGTTGGTGGCAGCCTGAGTTTAGAAGTCGATGTCTGGAAGAACTAGAACAAAGTCAGTACCAAAGAAAAAAACTTTGTATTTTATTTTCTGTTCTTTCATCATATTTGAAATGAAGCATACAAACATGTCATGAGACCCTGGTTTTCCCAAATTTACGTAAATAAATAATTTTGAAACCATAGTTGGTTAAAAGATGAGTTTTATAGTCTGTCATTTTTCCAGGCATGAACTAGAAGAGAGCAGTAGAAGAAAAATAATTTAAAATTAAGTGAGTGTATTTGAAGTCAGATGGAGTTTGGACATTTTATTTAATGCTACTGTATCATATTGGCTAGCACTGAAATGCTGTCTGTCACAATAAGCAGCAAAATGGTTAAAGTATCAAAGAAAAAAGATACTGTGTGTATTCTTATATTTTATTTTAAAAGCTTACAGCAGCAAGTCATTACATGCCTTTCTTATGTCATACAAAGTATTTCAATATATAAATCATTTGTGACAGGAGCTTCTTGTTTTTAAGTGGAAAATCTGCATTTAATAACATGAAAATAATGTCAAAACATCCTCCCCTAGACGGTTGCCAAGTGAACTGTTGCTTTTCATTTATGTTTTATTTTTGGAGGTTGGGCTTTGCAGGAATATTTTCAGATACTTAGAAAAATAGTGATCCATTGCAGCTGTAGTTTATTTTAATTGGACAGCACTAAGTGAGCTGACTTCATGATAAACAGTGCAGCCAGCGGCTAGTGAATGCACTTCCACTTTAAAGATTATACAGAAAATAAAATCCTTCAAGCTAAAGTCATAAAGAATCAAGCTGGAATTACTTTTAGAACATATGTGTGTTTGTCCCAGTGTGTTTTGTAAGGGATACCTGAATCTAAAGGCATAATAAGCTTTAAAAGTATATTTTCCTCACCACCTAACCAACATCCAACTATCAAAATCTTGATATTAATGATATTTTGGTTTATTTTAATTATTTAGATTGTCATTATGAATTAATAGGTATAATATTTTATGCATAGTGTCAGAGTATTCTCAAGTGCACTGTCTGATTCTGCAGTTGGAAATCCTGATAATACTTCTTACCTCTTCCAAGATTTATCTACTAATGTTCTGAGGTGTTATCCCTGTAAAAGGCTGTCATACCTTTGATTTCTTTATTACTATTCAAAAAATATAAGAGAGCGCTTTACTTAATGTAAAGAGCTTTCTTTTTTTTTTAATCTATATGTGACTTTTTTTTCCCTGTGATTGAATAGTAAGTCTGACATAAATTCACTTGCTGACATTTGGATGTTTATAAGGATGATTTGGTTTAGTGGTTAGACCTATTGTATTTCACAGGGGTGTTGTCAGGCTTAATTAATTACGCTGCAGCAATATGCAGTGCAGGTTTTTGTGCCAGCATCTTCACAGTGCTTCGCAGGGAACTTCTAGTACAGGATGGTTATTACCAGACCAGCTGATTCTTGCCTCTGCCTCCCTGTGTGCGTCTTTAACCAGTAGAGATGTCTGTTTGCAAGAGGAGATTTATCTTTTTTGTGGCTGAGAGGAAGGGGAACCGGACAACCGCTACTGACTCAAATCACTGTAAAAAAGACAGCCAGGAAAATCCCATCCCAGTTTGCCTGCCATCTGCTGCTCCTGCTTTTAAGGATGGTTCAGGTGGAAAATACGTGGTGAATGGTCATATTTCCTATTTTCTTCTGCTTGTCGTACCCATCAGAGGTGGAAATGTCATATAGTGCGTTTTGCCTAACTGGCCCTTGTGAGGTTAGGATAACTTCCTAGAGTGTATTGTTATAGATCTTTTGTTTGTTTGTTCCTGGAGGAGTTACAAATGACTCGTGCTCTGGGGGGTTTGCTACCACCATAAGGAAACTGTCCAACAGTGTAAGAAGCTTCAGTGCTTGATTTTTTCTTTTTCCCCCAGATCTTCAGCCTGAGGCAGGATGTAAAATGTTGGAAAAGAGAGAGTTGAGCTCTTTTTAGTGATGAGTCCACACTGAGATGTTTTTGTAGTATTGAAACAGGTACTGTAAATCATCTGTTTGAGGATGAGTTAAATACAGGGAAAACACTGCATCACGTATTCATAATTTCCAAAGAGTAAAGAAAGATGAAAAGTAACAAGGTGTAAACTCGCAAAAAATGTGTTTAAATTGGCATCTTTGAAATAAATTGGTTCTTATTTTTGTAAGAGAGGAAAAATACCTGGTTTTAGAAATAATTGCTACAAATATTATTGAAAATTACCTGGGGAATCAGGTGGTTTTATAAGGAATGCCAGTGGTTTTGATTTCTTCTCCCAACCACCAGGCAAGTTTCTGTAATCATCTTTCCTTGGGGACTTTTCAGGAATAGCAGGAATGTTTGGGATCAAGTATACCAAGCAGATCATGTGTCTTAAATTTTCTGGCCTGCTGTTTGGCCTTTTTTTTTTTTTTTTTTTTTTTTTTTTTTTTTTTGTTGCTTTCTTTATGATCTCTGGAGTTGTTTGAGGGATTTTTGTGCACTGAGGGTTGGTGGTGTCTCTGTGCCAGCCATGTCACAGTCCCAGGCACGCAGCTCCGCTGAGAAACGTGGGGCTCAGAGGGACGATGAGCTAATCCCTCCTGCTAAAACGTTTAGTCCTGTCTCTGTGAAAATTGAGCACTGTAATTCTTCTTTGCTGCTGTTGTTGTTTTTAACCTAGTCTGATTTACCCATCCCTCCAGATGACTTTGAGGAGAAAAAAATGCTCTTAGTGTTGTAGGTTGAGTAATGAGAGTAAATTGCTTTGAGGCTGAGAGCTCTACAGGGAAGGGTATAGGAAGGGAGGAATTTTGGCTGCAAAAAAATGGTATCTCTTGAGAAGCCCTGCCTATCTGAGTTGTAGTTTTTAAATGGTGCATTTAGTCAGGGTTCATGCCTTTACATACGAGTTTTGGTGAGCTGTTGCTGTGTTTTTAGGTTACACAGGGAAGGTTTGTCAAGCCTGCTGGGATGATGAAGACAACAGCTGAATTTTTTCATGTGTCTGTGCTCTATGATAATATGTGAAAACACTTGTTGTCCTGAAAAGGTGTGACAAGAGGATCCGAGCAGGAAAATTCTGGAATAATTCAGCCCACAGAGGTTTCATTTGTTCTAACCAGTGCAGAACGGTCTTGAACTAAAAATGAGCAAAAAGCCACCTCTAAAGCTGCTGCTAAAGCTTGATGTTTGTGTTCAGCACTCAGGTAAACGTGAGGAGGACTCTGGGTGCCTGTGCCCACGCTGAGCCTGTGCTGATCCAGGTGCCAGAGTGGCAGGTGTCACCCTGGGGCTGGCACTCAGAAATAGTGACCAAGAGCAGTCGGGGGCTCAGCCTGCAGGAGCTGGGGCACTGCTCTCTGCACGTGCTTTTGTTGTGCTGAACGATGAAACCTGATCAGCACTGAGCTCTTGGAGTGCCTGTGCAATAGCAAACAATACTCTGCCACCACACATAGCTAACCCGAAATAATATGGCAGTGATTGGCTGCAGGTTTTCAATGCAGAAGCACCAGCCTAATGCTGGTGCACAAACTAGTGCTCTAGAAATCACTAGAGGCCTCTAAATCTCTATAGTACCCTTGTTAGTAGATGCCTGGGGATTTGTTGTTATTTTAAGATTTTTCTATTTCAGCACTATAAAAGAGGGCACAATTTAACTGAAGGTGAAAATAACTATTATATGTGTATATATTATTAATATCTACTTTGTTCTTCAGTTGTTTATACTGTGTGGAAGATGATCTCTTTTCCAAAAGGATGTGTTTTACTTCGGCTTCTCTTGAAGAAGCACAACCGTGTATCGATTCAATACAAGAAAAGAGAAGTTGTGACTGCCATGAGTTACTTGTAACATAAGTGTATATATCTCAATTTACCTTATGGTTCCCTGGTCGATACATCATTTAAACTGACTGGTTTTATTTTTCTTGTTGGCCTTTGATTTCTTATTTAACTTCTTGAAGGAAGCAATTGAAATTTCCAACTGCAAAACATGTGGACAATAAAGGAGACCTCCCTCAAAAACTACCTGAAACTGACTAAGGTTCTTAATTTTTGGGGAAGGCCCTGAGTAGCAGAGGATGGTAGCTGAGTAAACATCAAACACTGGGACATATTGCCAATTAGCAGAGAAGGCAGTTCTCAGATGTGAAAGAGCAAAATCTGATATAATTTTAAAGTCAAGGGAGATTTCAGAGCAATTTATGATCCTCTCCTCCACTTCTGAGAAAAATTCAGCATAGTTTTCTTTTTACTTCTTTCAGTATGGTTGGAAAGACACACATGGGGAAAGGCCAAACTACCACTAGTACTAAACCACTCTCCAAAACCAGACCTATCATTATCTTCCCAGTGGAAAATACAAAAAAATGAGACTCCATTCCTTTTTTTTTTTTTTAAATGTGTTGTGGAACTGGACAAATGCCATAAAGACAATTAGAATGTGTTACTTGAGATGCATATGTAGCTACCATATTTATGATATTTTAATAAAAAACTGTGTTTCTGTTCAGTATTATCAGTGGTTGGCTGAGGGAGTGCAAATGGTCCTTAGTCTGAACAGGTGCAAGGTATGTATTTATAAAGTTTATTCAAATTTTTTTAAAGAAAAAAGGAAAGGTCCTGCATTTCCTCTGAGTTTCTGTATTGTTGCTATACTCAAAATTGCAAAAGAGAAATCAGATTGGAAATCTGAGCTACAGTAGTCTTCAACTCTCTTAAAAACATTAAAGCACTGGTTCAGTTGAGGTATTATAAACAATTAACATAGTTGCAATTAAATGACCAAATATTCAGAGGTAGGTCTGTTTTTATGGCTTTGGGGTGCTCTAATTGTAGTTGTATTTTTGTTTCTACATTTTAATAAGAAATTTATATGACCTTTGTGAGGTTGGATGATGGGAGACAATCCAGTAAATGCCTTCTGGATGGGTAACTGTTATCTGTAGATCAGCACTGCTGGTTTATGTGGTCTTTGTGGGCATTTGAGGAACGTGATTTAGAACTGTATGAGAGTACTAGGTCTGGATTTATGATATACCATACTGTTGTATGATAATTAAGGCTCTTTTCCTTGTTTTTTATAAACATGATTGTTAAAGGAGAGCAGAATTTTGTTTTAAAATAGAAAGGCCTGTAATACAATCCCAAGTCAGCTGTGGCACAGAGCACAGGGGTGAAGGGTAGAGGAAATATCCAGCTGAACCCTTTAAAAACTGTGGTCTTAAAATACACAGGGAATTCACCTAAGTGAAATCATACGCATTACAGAAATAGGGATCTATTTAATATTTCTGAAAAACTTCTTATTGACTTCCATCAGTTGTCCACTCTTGTCTGTGTCACACCTTGGAGAAGACTCTCCTTTTGTTCTATGTATTTGACTTTAAGCATCCTGAATTTTATCAGATCTCCTTGTGCCCTTCTTTCCAGTACACATTACAGACCTCTTGATGCTTGCAGATGCAGTATGCATGATATATTATCATATTTAGGAAATACACCTTTGAAGGTACTGCTCTAATAATAAATTAGCTGAATTTTACTCAGCTAATTTGGGTGTGGAGAAAATACAGTGAAGTTAACCTAACGAAATTCCTTGGACTTGGCTTTGTACTGAGTGTAGCTTTCTTTTTGAAGCTGTGAATATCTCAGTAAAAACATGATGTTGTGAAAATGATAAAAAGGTATCTGGAACAAAGATACTTCAAAATCCTGACAACTTCTTTCTTGGAGTTGCTCTTCTGGAACTGCTGTAAGAGCCGCTGAACATTTTAAAAAGTTTTTGTTTACAACTTGGGGTAATACCAAAGGTCAAGCAGCTGGATTAAAGGGTTTAGAGCAGGCCCAGGTTAAGGAGACTCAATTCCTTGGCATTACAACTTTATTTTAGTTTTAATTGAAGATATACAAACTAGCAAACTTTCTGGCTTCAACCCATTTACTGAGCTAACATGAGGCAAATGTGAAACTAAACCCACAAAGGACATTCCATCTGTGTTCGGGGTGTGTTTTGCCATGTCCTTGGTCAGAGTAAGAAACTCCTCTGGATGCTGGGGTGCAGTGCAGCCCCTGGGTGAGGGTCACAAAGAGGATTTGATGGCTCAGTCTTGGCCCAGGGACAGTCCAGACTGATTTAACTGAGGAATCCTCTCTGCCATTCCTTTATCCTGTGAGTGTACAGACGCACGCTCTGTTCTGGATATATATTTGTATTTATATATATACATAGAAATAGTGTGTGTATATATATTTTTA
Source organism: Picathartes gymnocephalus (assembly GCA_013390045.1). Classification (NCBI taxonomy): domain Eukaryota; kingdom Metazoa; phylum Chordata; class Aves; order Passeriformes; family Picathartidae; genus Picathartes; species Picathartes gymnocephalus. The sequence continues at coordinate 42,553 of WEKY01045691.1, read as the reverse complement.
TATATCTATATATATGCACTTGTATGCAGTTTGTACAAATGCTTCTCTAGATATCCATCTGTGTGCTATATATACATACACACACAAGTTCTATGAGTGATGTGTCTGACAGGGCTCGTCCACCTTGTGCAGGGTGTGACTCCATGCTCATTTTGTCTCACTGCTCAGGCTTTGACGTTCCTGATACTCCTCAGGTCTTGGAGGGCAAGGTCTTTTCTCTTAGAAAAGACATTTCGTTTGCCTGTAGGCAACGATCCACTCCACTGCAAGCTTTTACTCCACACCCTTCTCATGTTTTACTCTTACACTGTTACATAGGCTGTGCTTGTTTGTGGGGTAAAAGCTACAGATGTTCTGTCATGGGATTGTCCTGTAAGGACAAAAAATGGAGTTGGGTTTTAGGCTCTGGAGAGCTGCTCAGTAAGGAGGATAATTCCTGTCATTAATTTATTGCTCTTGAACATCCTAAAAAGAACTCAAAGGAACAATTATTTCCTGGACCATTTTTAGAAAGCAAAAAAAAAAAAAAAAAATCTTCTAAACCTTCTTTTACCCTACTCTCCTTCAAAACCTCCCCTTCCCCTCCAAATCAGCAGTTAAACCACAAAACTGATCAATAAAACTTATTTTATTCTGCATTAGAAGGTGCAGACATTATTAACCAATTAGATCTATATCTGTTTTTATAAATACGGAAATGTAGATGGTGGTATAACTACTGTATAGTTACTTTTTTATGAGACTGAATGGTATTTAAGCAGATCATTTTCTCACTAGACTCAGCTTTCTTCAAGTATCAGTTCATTCTTTCAGACACAAGAACTTCAAGAAACCATAAAATCTGTGTAAATTAATAAAACTGTGAACCTGATGCAAGTATATAACGCTTCTATAAAAGTTTTATAGTAAATTGGTTAGACTGTTATTGAATCCACTCAGCACAGATGCTGATGGAAGGCTTCCTTTGGTTGCTAATACATTTGACAATCTGTAGTGCATTTATGAGCAAAGAATGCAAACAATGTAACTCTCATGTCCTGATTTTGGTGGCAAATATTAATTGCAGTATGGTAGTGAAAATCCAGGACTGTAGGTTTGGTGAGTGTTTCTCTTTTCTTCCATGTGCCACTAAATCTTCATTTCTAAAATGATGTGTTCTTTGAAAGGCAGACATCAGGGTGATCATGCCACCCTAATATACCCTGTGTATGTGAGATAAGTCCACATTAGAGCTCAAAAAAATGTATAAACATTTTAACAAAAATACATATCTACTTTCCAGGCCCACATCCTATTTGCCATGGTAGCTTGCACTGAGAGACTACTTTAAAAATGTAGGAAACATCAACAGTTTTTTGTTGGATGTGCTTGAAGATAAATAGAGCTGTTGAAAAAGACACTTAGACATTTAAGTGCAAGAAGCCACACTTGGGCTTTTAGCATACATGTATGTCTAAACTGTGAAAATGTGAAAGCAAAGGTTATGATTCATAGGGCAATGGTTTTTTTCCATACCAATTTTTTATTAGCATATGAAGTACAGGAGCTTATTCCATGTATTCCCCTTGAACTTGATTTAAACCACTGGTAGCTCTCTAACACTAGGAGCTGTGGTAGTTTGCCATGCATCATACCCCTCTACTTGTTATTACTAAATTGCTTGCTTATACCTTGTGATGGGTCCTTCAGTTTCTCATAAATTAATAAGGCATCTGTGAATATTTGCAGGCACGTTTTAAAGCTCTGAATCTGCTCCAATACAGAGACTTGAAAAGAAAAAAAAATAGAGAGCAGATAAAGCAAGATTTCTTTTCCTTACAATGTTCTTCCAGTACGAAGCAAAATATTATTAATCTAGACTGCCTGCTACTGTCATTTACCATGTAGCTGCTCATGGGATTACAGGCACAAAGGTTTCATAAATTTCAAATGAAATATGAACATTTGTTGTCAAAATACTGTTAAGCTATGAAAGCTCTGCTAGTAGTCGTCCTGCTCTTTTATTGTAACATTTATATCCATGGGCGTTCGTGTGTTCTTGGGTCTGAAGGGGAATTTTGTCCCGCTCTTTATTTTTTTTTTTCCACATGATTTTCATCCAGGTGACAGATAACAAGGTAGGGGATTGGAAAAGACATACTTCCTATTTTTCAGACTATGGCAGATCCTTTCTGTAATTATGTGGCATTGCAAGGACCTTATCTAAGTAAGCATAGCACCTTAGATGCAATTTAGCATATAGCTGCCTGGAGAAGCAGGCAGAACCTTTTTTTTTTTTTCCCCCCCAAAAAGTGTAGCAACGTGTCTGCCCTGTCTGCTTCCTTCCTCTCTTTGTGTAGCATCCAGCCCAGCGGTGTTATTTGACATGGCACTTGTCATAGACCATGGGGGAAATAAAAGATAGAAAGATAAGGGACGTGTATCTCTCTGCTGCTTAATGGCTGGGTGTTGAAAGTCACAGAGCTGTGCCACTGAAGCTTTTACCTGTGTGAGCAAAACCTGTCCAGCTTAATAGGCAATAGGATTCTTTGTGGGAATAACACTGTGCATAAATTGTGGTGTTCAACTCTACCTGAAATTACAGGGAGCTTGTTCAGTGTATGGGTATTTACAGAAATGAACATGTTCAGAAATCCAAATACAAAATTCTCTGCTTTTAGATATCCAAATTACAAATTTTTGTTGATAATGTAGCATTAAAAATAGGCTAAAAAATTCAGATTCTACTTGAATAACACCACTTAAAATACTATAGTCAATACAGTTTGCTTAGAATTTCTAGTAAAAGGTATGTATTGGGTGCTAACATAGTCATTCATTCTTTGTCCAAGGTATAAGGAGGGTTTCTATACTGTGAAAAACGATTATGACATGTTAAAACTGTGTAATAGTAAGCAGACACTTTTCAGTGCTGATGGGTGAATTCTGGAAATGCTCTATTTATTTTCTCTCTATTGACTAGTTGCATTCAGGCAAGACTGCCAGTGCATTGACTTGGAAAACAACTGAGACTGAACAATTTCAAACCATTGACATTATACTGCTTCATTTGTGAGCTGCATTGCTTCTGCATGCACCAGTTACTTTTTTATGGAGTGCTTGCATGTTTAGGAAGCTTTCAAAAAAAGGAAATATGTAAGCTAGCTTAGAAAGAAAGCTGTCCATTTTATCAATTTTATGTTTATAAGACCACCGAATAAAACAGACTGGAGATTTAAAAACAAAATAAAGTCATGTAGCAATGCATGGATCTACTCTGCATGCACTTTGATGCAGTATTTAAAAAAAATAAAAAACAAACTAAGAAAAGGAAAAGTTTATGGGTTTAAAATTTCTCCATAGAGAATATTTTCAGCTTTTGAAACAATATAATTTCCAGCTGCTACCTTCAATGAAACTTTTGCAAAGTGTTTTGTAGAATTAGTGTACAGAAAAATGAATGAGAAATTAATTTGTGTCTGAGATTTAATTTGTGTCTCTGACTGTCTGTCTCCATCATGCTGATCAAGCTCCTCTGTTACCAATTCACATCACTTCTTACTAGCATAATTTCTGCTACACTAGTGTTGGCTTTGTCTGGAAAAGCACTGTTATTGTGAGGAGTGTTTTCTTGTGTTACTGTGAGCGGTGTTTTCTTCCAGTGAGATCTGAAATAGGACTATTCACCAGAAACTCGGAATTTCCACGTAACAAATGTCAGGGCTGTGTCCTGCACAAAGCCCAGGATGTGAGCAGTCCTGGTTACAGCTGTGCTGGGAGCTTAATGCCTTGTGTGCCTGTGTCTAGACCCATCACGGGTTAGCCTAAGTGACCAGTCTCTCAATGATGCTGCCTGATGTTTATTCATATTTTTTTTCCCCACATCTCATCTGTTAATTAAGCAAGAAAAAGGGGAAAAAAATCCTCCTACTGAGGATATACCTCAGGGAACCTATGGTCTCTGAGATCTCTACTGAGGCCTACCCTTTCCTGGACTAAGTCGAGAGAAGCAATTCAATCCAAACACTTGTGAAAAAGGACAGAAAAATATTGTTCCTCCTTTCTTCTGACAAAGACAAGGCAAAGTCACACCAGCCTCCTGCTCCTACAGCAGCAGCAGCATTGACAAAAACTGCTAAAAGCTCACGTCTTTGTGCCCACACTGTGCCCGCAGTGTCCCCTGCTCCCCTCAGTGATTTGTTATAGCTGTAGTTGTTTGTAATTTAGGAAATAATTCTGCTTATCTTGCTTATGGTGATGCATAGGAGGCCGTCACGCTCTCCTAGCAGCACCACTGGTCTCCTGCTAAGCAGAATAAAGCACAGTGCTGGGTGGAGAAGAAGACTGGAATATGCTTTTTGTAGCCCAGCAAGCAGTGTGATTCCTTATACACCTGAGGAAAACTCATACTGTGTAAAAACCACCTTTTCTGCTCATCTTCTTGAGAGAGGACATGTTTTTACTGTAACTTTGTTTTCATACCCTAAGTAGGTGATTGCCTGTTTTCTTACACTCTGTGGACATTTTGCATTCTGTTGTGTGTAATGCATAAAGCTTGTTTTTGTGAGAGAACGTGAACCATTGGGTTATCACCTACCCATTTTGAAAAATACCAGGGACCTTTAAATGATGGATTATGAGTTTACTCCCAGTATAGAAGTTGAACTTATTGTCTCTGGCCAGAAACGAGAATATTGCCAACTTGTTAGAAATGGAAGTCAGTGATATGATGGCTGCAGTTCCAGCTGCACAGACTTTTCACTTCATGATGAGACACAGAAATATTTAAACTCTGTCATACAGAAACTCCAAAATGTGTCATCTTTTCATTAATTTGCCTGGCCACCTAAGAATGATTTTCATACCTGCTGATGGCCCTTACTATTTGTGTAAGGAAGATGGACCCGAATATTTGTGTAGAGCCTGATACTCCTCAGATTTGCTTTTTGCTTCAGCCTCAGCCTCTCCTTTCCTGTGGAAGGAAGTGTGGGCACAGGAGCATAAAGGAAGCTGTGATGGTCTTTGCCAGGCCCCAGCTCTGCAGAACTGGATGCTCAGGACTCGAAGGGTCTGCTGTGCCCCAGACCTGTGCCACAGGGGGGGATGCGCCCACCCTGGGCTTTGGATGCACATCCTGCACCGATGCTCGTTCATGCTTTTGTTGAAGACATTGGCTTTTTGCAGTCCAAGGTTGTGGCTTTCTGTCAGGAAGCTTTCATGAGCTTATTGACTGCACTTCACGGGCAGTGTTTGATACATTGCCAGCGATCGGATGTTGCATCTTGTTTCCGAATTGTTGACATAACCCATCTCAGGAGCAACTCGGATCTGCGTTCTGGGAGAGCCACTGGAGAAATCTACTGCATTCAGAGGTCAGATTTTATTTACTTTTAGGCATTAGATACTGAAATAACACATAGTTTCATGGGTTTTTTTCTATATGGATGACAATGCAGGAGCCACACAGGCTTGATGTAATTTGTGCTGCTCTGCTGCTGTTGGTGAGTTGGAATTTGCCTGAATGGCATCAATGTGAGTCATTCTTGGCCATTAAGGGATTGTCCTGGTGGTCAGGGCACAACTGCACAATCAGGTGTTTCCTATGCTAGTCAGGTGTTCCTCCTACATTAAGCTTTCCCCCCACCCCTGCTGTACTTTTTAAGAATTAACGTTAGAGTGGGGGTTTTTCTTTTTCACATCTTGTCGAGAAAAGGAAATGAAGAATCTCACTGCTGTCATTGAGAAAATACATTATCTCAGAAAAATGTGCCGTAGACTGTAACTCTCACCATATGGCTCTTGCTTCATCAGTTGAAGAGAACTGTGAAATCATGGGCTTGTTTTTTCTTCCTGTATTCTGATACTGCCCAGATAGTTTTCAGTGCTTCCAAATATTTATATTCTGATAGGCTCCCTTGTGAACTTCTCAAGCACATTATAATGGCTTCAGAAACAAAGGCTATTAGCGAAAGAAAGGGAAGGCATGAACTGAAAGGCAAATAACATCTTAAAATATGTAGAGGTAGGCTGTAAATGAGATTGGTTCACTGTGACGCTCTTTTGAAATATGAAGATAAACTGCCCCTCTGACCTCCGATGAAGTTACGTAATTATTTGGGAAGGTTTATCTCTGTGTCATTTCACAGTTTTCTCCTGTTAGTGCCACTCTCTTACTTCACATTAGGAAAAAAAAAAGGCAAGCAAGCGAAAGCCTCTCTGGCTGGTTATCTGAATGTGGAATCCACTTCTGAAAAGACCCTGGCCCTCCTGTTAACACAATACTTTTATCCGGTAATCACAGCCTGCGGGAGACAAAATAACAATTCATCTGGAAAACGAGATTAACTCATTTAAGTTAGGCAGTGATCACAGAGAGAAGCACGTTGGTGTTATCTGTCTGAACGAGAGCATACAGATTGGAGGGCCATTCCGGTTCAGAGGGTCCATGTAGCAGGCCCAGCTTGTTGAAAGTAATTGGACCCTGTCAGAGTATGCCTTTGTGAGATATGGATATTACAATGGAATTCTATTAATCTCTGACAAATCCCCTCTCATCTGATAAAGGCTGTGTACCTCTGCTCTTCATTACAACAACTGGCTTGCCACTGCTCTGTGGGGACTGGTGGGGCTGAGCCCCCGTGGCTGTGTCACAGGTGAAAGGTGGTGCTGCCCCTCCTGGGGGTCTTTTAATCTGTGTAGTGCCAGGACTGCTGGGCTGCTGCTCGCTGATTTGCTCACATTTTTACAAAGTTTTCTTTGTACATTATTTTTAGGGGAAAAACCCTTGTTTTATCACCTTAGGTATCCTAAATAATTTTGTTTTCTTGTGTTATCAGAGTTATCATTGGTAAACGGAGGCTGAATTAACACATTGTTTACAGCATTTGTATTGTTATCTAACCTGCTTCTGATGCAGAAAGGTACAGGAATACTATAACTCTTATAAATACCTCTATGTTTTAAATATTTATATATTCAAGTCATAGGAAGGATAGAAAATACACTGGTAATAATGCATTTAGGGTTGTCTTGGAGCACTTAGCATTTTTTGTTAGTGTTTGTTGAGCTGGTAGCACGTTGGGGCCCTGATTCATGGCTTAACCTCCTATATTCTTCAGTAGTATCAGTAAGTATAATGAGACCTGGAGCAAAAACTATGGATAAGATGTGGCAAGTTAAGGTGAGAAAGAGAAGTTATGTTGATCAGTGTTCCTTCATTTATGTCACTCTACTCCTAGGTACAATTCTTTAACTACTTAGTTGTAATTGTTTCTGCTTCCTAATTTTGTTGCTAGTAGCCTAGTTTAACTTGGCCTTATTTCTCGTGAATGTCACAACAAATTATGTGGAATATCTGTATTCTGACCATTTACACAATTCCAAGACATTTTTTTCCTGAAGCAAGCCTGAGTAAGTCATGTATAAAGAAGGTAAAGCAGAATACTATTTCTTTTAGGTAATAAAGTTAATAAATACAGCACTTTATCAGGAGGAACTGAAGAATGCAGGCCTGTTTCTTGCTCTGCAGTGTCCATCATCACTAAAGGGAAAGGCAGCTCCTGGATGGAGGTGCCTTAACGGAGCTTGGAACTTGTGAATTGCAAAATCTTCCTCAGACTTTTGTCTAAAAGGTTTTGCCTTGGTCACTGGAACAGATCGACAGTAAGGCCTCATTCTTATTTGTAAATACCTGTGTCTGACTACATTGAGCAAATGATACTTTTTCCCCATAGAAATGAAACTGTCCTTTCTTATCCTTTCCCAAGAAAGGACACACAGCCACAGCCCAGCTGTACATGCCTTGGGAAAAGTAATTTAATAATGTTGGTAGGAAGATTTTTACAGTATCATCTTAAAAAAAACATCAAGCTAAGTGTTAACTCAGAGTTGTTTCTCAGCAGCTTGGACTGTGTGATTGCCACCTGTACACACAAGTGAAATACAACCAAGTACAACTATGATTGAAAGCATTGAGTACTTTTAGCATTTAAATCTCCTGTCATTAGATATATCATTTTATTCAGGGGAGAAAAATACTACTTTTTTAGATATAATTACGAATGGATTTCTGGTGGGTTATGTTTCCTAAAATGTTCTGCAGCATTGCTTTTAATAAATGTTCGAAAATTCATAAGTCATTTTTCATGCTAAAAATATCCATTTGCTTTCATCAAAAGGTGTAGTGTTGCAAAATCACATGGATTTCTGATTCCTTTTCTGAAGTAGAGTGAGAAAGATTTGAAAAGTTAAATGCAGCCATCCTGTATCATCTTAAAATATAACCTTTGCAATATACCTGAGTCTCCTTCATGGTATTGCACACACATTTAGCAATAGAGAGGGAGAAACAGTGCAAAAACTTTCAGGTAAGTTAGATAGAGTTCAGCATTAATAGTTGAAATATCAGTTAGCAAGGGATATAATAACATTTTAGTTTTTGGCTTATAGTTGTAACAGTACCATCTTTCAAAATTTTGCTCATTCAGTCAGCCCAGGTGAGTACTTCTGTGATAACTGAGGAAATATCACTAGGTTGTATTTTGGTTTGGGTTATTTATTATTGTCAGTCTTGGTGGGAAATGCAGGTGAGGAGATCTCACACTATGGGAATTGTACATTTCACTTGTAGTTTAATAGCCCCCAAATCAATTTTGCATGCCTGATGTCTTAATCTTTTTAGTTAAAATTAGTTTTTCAGGCCTGACTTAGCTGATGTGAAGAAGATCACTATTTAGTTTACAAAGGCCGGCAGGATCAGTCTCTTACAGGTCGTGCTTAAATTTGCCTGCTGTCCTCACAAACTCATAAACTAAAGACCCAGTTTTGTTATGGGACAAGTGTCTCCCTGGCTCTTACAGTAATTGGTAGCCATATTCAAGTCCTTAGGGAGAATAATCCTACAAGAATGGAATAAAATCAGATTTCCATGTTCTTACAGGAGGAATCATACAATCAGTAACCAAATTCAAAATACTTTTACTAAGGGCACAGCCTTAGAGAGAGGTTGTTCCTTTGCTACTGTTGCATGAGAGTTTTCTTAAACTCTGTGTAAGTTAATTTCTGGTAAGGGTGATATTCTCTTCTTGGGGTTGTCCTTGCTTTTCCTTCTCATTTGCCCAATGATCAGCTCTTGTTTTATTTACCCATGGGCAGGTACCTCAGCGTGCCACCTCATCCCCTTTATCAGCAGTGAGAGTGCCACGAGAGAGTTTCATTTCTACATGGCCCTGGGACAGCACTCAAATGGAACACTGTCACAGAGAGCCAAATAGAAACATGTGGGTTGCAGCTAGTTTTGTCAAAGTACTTAAATTACCACAAATTTATACCAAAAATAAAAATATGAGGTTGGCATTCTAATAACGTGGTCTGTGTCAATTGGCATTTCCAGGCGTCATTAGAGATGCCCACGTTTGCTAGAAAACCTGAAGCTAAATACATTTCCAAACTGGTAAAAACAACAGATATGGTAGTTGCTTCATATATACGATCTTTTAAAATACGTGTGGGATTTATAAACACTGTTCCCAGCTTTCAGTACCTTCGCAGAATACCTGGCATGATTTTTTGGTACAGAACAGTTGTTCAAGTTTGACCACCAGATGTGATTGGATTATTTTAAGGGATGTTGGCAAGTTGTGATGATATCATATGACTTTTAGTTCAAAAGTTGAAGGAAAATTACATTATTGTAGTATGTTAGTGAGGGGAGCTTTTAAATGTGATAATGTGATTATTTGTATAATGTAGTTCTATTGTAGTGGCTTTAATCATTCATGTAACGCAGTTATGTATTTGGTGGCAATACACATAATTTAACAAATATCAGTTTCAAAGAGAAAGTAGGTGCATGTATTAAGAGGCTATCTAAGTATATTTGAAGCCAATTTTTTATCCTTTTTTCGTTAGCAGTGCGTCAATCAAATATTTATTTACAGGGTTTTTTTCCCCAGCGGAACATTGCGTGTGCACCTTAGTTGTTCTTGATTTTGTTCATTTTAAGCACGTTTTCACTAAAGCGTTCTTCGAGCTATTCTCAATTCAATTTGAAGTGAAAGGTTTCTGAGTTTGAGTAATTTACATATAAAAGCTTTACTGTACATTTTATAAAATGACTGTGTTCAGAAAACAACCATGTCTATTTAACATTATTGTTATTCCACAAGCTGAGGTGCTTTCCTCAGTGTCTTTTGCTTTTACCTAACAATATTTGTTCTTGTCTTAATTTTAAGTTGTTAGTGCCTGAAAATGTATACCTTGCCCCTTTTCTCTCCTACTATACTGAAGTGACTAGAGACCTCCTGTGATATGGGATGTAAGAAGATTAAAAATATGGGGTTTTTTTTGTCAAGGTAGGAGTGACACACACACAATTCTTTTGAGACTCTCCTCTCCTCTTTTACTTTAAATAAGTGATAATTGTTGACGGCCATTGTGAACTCAAAATCATTGCACTCCATACTGAATATTAAAGTGATTCTTTGCATTTTATTATCATCTGTAAATCCCCAGCAACCAGTTCTGAGCCTCTCACTAGTCTATCATCTCTGGTTTTAGAGGAATACAGGAACATATGCAACATTTATGAATAACATGCTGTAAAGAGAGGCAGCTGAGGGTAGTTCAAATTGGACCTTGGATAAAAATGAGATCTGACCATATAAAAGTACACAGACTACCCCAGTGATATTAAAAAGTGATACTACACCAGAAATCAGTGCATTTAATTATTCAGGAATTAGTGTATAAAGTTGCTCCAGCTGCATTACAAAAACTACTTAGTTTGTAATGTTTTTCTATTCAATGCAGTAATTATTTCTTTTGAAAACAATAAACATCTATTATAAAGAAGATCTGTAAACCAACTTTAGATTTAATGTTTTGTTCTCAGGAAATACTGAGTATAAAGCTTTCTTTCTTAAGATTAATCATTGTTGAATTGGGTTTTTTTCTACAGCAATAAGTAAATGCCAAATAGTGTTTGCCGGCAGATGAAAGATTTTGTACTTTTCAAAGTTGGGCTTACCACCTCTGCATAATCCTATGAAAAAAACTGAGATGCAGTGCTCAGGTAGTATTCAGCCTGTTCAAATGCCATATATACCGGGATAATCAGAAATGCCACTTTGTACTTGTGCATCACAAGTGGTAATCACCATAAATGTTCTGTGGATCACATACAGCTGCCAAAATGCTGTTAAATATGAAGATTTTTGAGTCTAAAAAGAGTTTAACAGATTTTGGAGAGATCTTTTAGAGTTTTCAGAGTGATTTATTTGTTTGGTTTGTAAAATTAAAAATGTACAAGGTTGATTTTGCACTTTTTTTTAAAATCAGATCCAGTATTCTGTGTTTATACATTTGAGGATGAACGAGGTGTAATTATCAGATTGAATGAGAATGTTCACTTTAACAAGGAGCAGCAGTTTTCTGCATTAAAATCTCTTTACATGTAGGTTTTCTCATAAGGCAGAAATTGCCTTTACCTGTTTTTAATCTATTCAGTTACAGTTATTTATTTACCTCCAGTTTTAAGGAGGGGAGTGGGGTTTGGTATCAAGAGAAGCATGCTGAGAAGTGAAGGCAGATGATATCTTAGCATTCTGCAACTTGTATCAGTGCCTTAAAGCTCACCAACTATTCCTTCCTGTGTGAGATAACCCTCTGCCCCAAAGAATCACAAACTTTCTGCTCCCTGTAATTCTGTTCTTAGTTGCTGAAACAGCATCTATATATTTTATTTTTTCAGAGATACTCATGTAGAGTAACAGAGGGCCTCATTAAGGGCATCTGTTATCTTAGTTCATATTTTATTCTGAATTTTAAGAGTGCCTCAACAGAAGGGATTAAGTGAGAAAAGAACAGACCCTCTTTTTTTACTGCTCTTCTGTACCAATTGCTCCCAGTGTCAGACGTACCCCGTGATTACTGCTGTGCAAAGCTTTGCAATATGGTTGGTGCAACCACATTTGGCAGTGATTCACAAGTCATTGCAAATACCCTTTCACAGCAAATCCTAACGTAGCCTGAAGATAAAAACCATTGTAAACACCGTACGGGTTGAGACTGCCTTTGTGCTGATAAATATTTCCTTAACATTTAGATGAAGATGCTGTGCTTGCTTTACAGATACAATTGTATTTAAATAATGCCAGCAGAGACATACAGTGGGTGAGGAGACTGGCAAGTTACGGAGGAAAGAGGAAACACTTGGAAGTTTTGGTAGGAGTAGAGTGTCCTGGGAAACTATTTGCTTCTCTGAACCTACTTGAGGTTTGCCCTGAGAATGTGTCTGGGACTTGGGCTGCTCTGGGCTTGGGAGGCTTTTGTTGTTTGTGAGGACTTCTTATCATGGTGCGTGTGTCCTACCAGGATATTACAGTCTAAACCCAGGAACTTTATTGCAAAGACATTCTCGGAGCAAGGAATAGCTTTGCTTTCTAACGTTGTGTTGCTGCAAAACAATGTTCTTCCTTATTATCCCTGAAACAGTTCTGATATATTTGCAGGATGATTGCTGGATCAGGCATTAATGTAAATAGTGCTGTAAATAGATTGACACTGTGCACTGCACTGCAGGGAAATGAAATAAACCCAGTTCTTTGGAAGCTATGGGAAGAACTGGGCTTCAACTGCATTTTTGGCCGCAAGGTTTCTCTCTCACAGGTACAAATTTCCGTGTGCCTTGTGGCTGAAGGAGCTGTGGGCCACGCAACTGCTTGCAGGAGCTGATGAGTGCGTCTGTATTTGGAGCTCATAGGCTGTGATGCTGCAGAGCGGCTTACCCTAAATACGGAGTTGTTGAGATTTTGGTGTTGGTTTTTTCCCTCTCTCTCCTCCCATTGCAGAAAAAGGAAGTTTTACATCTGATTGAGGGATGGTGGGAGGGAATGAAATGGAGGGAAGAGAGACAAATCACCATCTGTAACAGTACAAAGTGAGTCATCTCTATTTTAGTGCTAATTTAAGAAAGTGTTGCAATTGTCTGGTATTGTTGGTAACGAGACACTTCTTTCTAGTTTTAGAAACCCACTTGATTGGGATTGCAGGCCGCAGGAGTGCTCTCTCTTATCAGGTAGTTACTGCTGTGGCCAATATTTTGCTGTCAGCATTAGAGATTTGGGAGGGTAACTGGCACAGGGATCTGGTGCCCTCCCATTCTCGAGGATAACAGATTAAAGCAGTGAGCAGCATAAGGGCAAAATGTCCCCCTCCTAGGGCCAGCTCAAATACCTTAGATAGAGGTAGAGAGAGAAAGGAACTCCAGAAAATCTTTTTATGTTGAGAGGAATATAGTGCAATCTTTCTCTAGCAGTGGAATCTGGATTGTTTCTGGGTGGCTTGTGTAAAAATGATAATTTAAAGTGTGCCTACAGAACAAAAATTTGACAGATTCTACAGAATTTTCTTTCACATTCCTTATATACTGTTCCTGCTAAGGCCACTCTTTTGTTTCCTGGAGGCAATCCAAAATGCATCAAAATATTCTGCTGTGACCTGTCAGACACCATTGCCAAGGGCTCCTTTTTGGTGCATCTTGGGAATAAAAAGTGGAGGGAGGAAAATGAAATGTCATGTAGGTCTTCCTTACTTTTGGGAACTCTTAGGATACGTACAGGCGATTACTGGGGATATTGGAAGGGAAACTGTCCCAAAGTTGGAATACTCAGTGATTCCTTCTCCTAGGAATAGAATAATTGTAATATTTTCCCCAGATTTGCTACCAGTGTATTGTTTTTTTTAACCAATCAGTTCATCTCCACATCTGTCTTTTTTTTCTTGTTTGTAGTAGGAGACAGCAATGTTCAACTCTTTTTAAAGTATGTTAAAAGCTCCATGTGTAATTCAGATTGTGTTATTAATGATAATTCTAAATATAGATGATAAAGAATTTTTTAACTGTTTTCAGACTTTTCAGGTAGCATTCTTGTCAAATTCCTTCTTTAGTAAGAGAAAATATCCCATTTGTACTTGGAAGTTTCAGAAAGTGCAGGTAGTCTTACTGCTGTCCCTGGGGTTTGTGTGTATTTGTTTTTAATCTACAGATAAATAGTAGTTAGGAATTACTCTAGTGAAATTTTTTTTCATATCCCCATTATAATATAGCGGTGCTGCAACTGCTCTTGGTGTTCCCTCTGCTGTCCAAACCTAATTTTGTAAATTTTTACTGAAATGATGAGGTAATAAATCTTATCTACCAGACACATGAGCAGGTTAAATTACCCAGTGGAGAAGTTGCTTATTTGAATCGTGCCCAGGACGAGGAGCCTGATCTGAAACTATTCAAGGCTAAGAAATACTAATTTTAATATATAGCATGATATCTCTGCCTTCTTAATCCTGGAGGGCACGTTAGACAAGGAGCTCTTTTCTAGAGTTATGGCTGTGGACAAGGCCATAGAGGGATAGTTTCTTTTCAAATGTCACTGCTTTTTATATTTTTTTACTACCCTGAGCTTTGTACCCTCTCTGGGTGCAAAAGGGCTGCTCCTTCATCCCCAGTAATGTGGTGTTTGGGAATGCTCACTGTGGTTCTCTTCCTGCTGCTCTCAGCCCACAGATCCTGTTTCTGTCAAACTGGATTCAGCACAAGTAGAAGCTTCTACAAACTGTAGAAGAAACTCACATGAAGGGTTCCAAATATGGGGAAAACTAAGTGAAAATCTAAACTTTTTCCCGCCTTGGTTTGCGTTAAAACCAAGTTATCTTAATTTTTCTGATGTGTAGTGTAATTGGGGTGCTTGTCACAGCCCTAATGTGAACCAATAAATTGTCCGATGTCCTCATCTGTTTTCAGCAAATATTCTGCAGTAGGAACATCTCTTCTACAGAAGAGCAGTGTATATGTTTGGCATGTTTTAAAAATTACTAATTGTGATTATGGACGAATAAATTGTGGATACTCAAAGGCCGGAGGAAGAGCTGAGCATGGAGAGTCTCAAAAAAAATCTAGTCAGGCAAATCTTGAGATAATTGTGCTAAGTATGTGAAGAGCATCTTGGAAATAATCTAAATACATGTCCTAAAAAGTTCTGGTAACTGTTTCATCAGAATAGAAAGTGATGCCTTAAACTCCTTCATTCAACTCCTCAGTTTTACAGCATTGACAAGTATTGGAAATACTTGCAGCTGAAAGTCCTTGCCTTCTCTAAATAACTCTGCCCATTATGCCTGCAAGGCACTAACCAGGCAGGATTGGCCTTTTCTAAGGTCACCTTAGGTTGTGTTGAGTGGAACAACTGACTTAAACTATAGGCAGGTGAAACCACTGTCATCACCTACAGTAAATTTTAATTCACTTACCCAAATGAACACTGAAGCTTGTACATTATTGTATATACTCTTTGATTCTCTTTAATTTTTTTGTTATGTGTATTTAAGAAATATGGCTGACATGAGAAATTTTTCTACTGCAAACAAGAGAGGAAAATAAGGAATTTGTTTTGGTGCTTTGTTTTCCCTCTTTCTAGAGAATAGAAAAAAGGATATTCAGCATTTTAAATGCTGTGAAGTAATTTTAACTACATCTAATCAAGAACCACTTAAGTCTTCTCTTGCATACCTTCTTTTGGAACAAAGTAAAGGCTGACAAATTAATTTATGAAGGTAGCACTGTGGATAAGACTTTAACTATTTGCATAGGATCTGTGCATGGCAGAAAAGATTGAAAAAGGTGACTCTGAATTCTTGGACTTTGGGGGATGATGTGGCCTTACACAGGTTTATTGTTGTTCAGTGCACTGTTTATAAAAGCAAGTATATAAAGTCATATATAACTTTCATTGAGAGATTTCTGGGAGTGGACTCAAGACTTCACAATGGCTGATTTGGAGTCCAACATTCAGATATGGTAAATGCTGGGTCCTCCTTATGTGAACAAAGGGAAGTTATTCATATTGCCCTCTTGGAATTACTTTGACAGGGGTTTTGAAAATAATTTCGAGTTGTGGGACAGATTTATCTCTGATTCAACCTAAATGCAGTTGGGCTTATCCTCCCTGCAGTGGGACCTGCCAAACCCAGCTGGGCTGCAAATGGAAAAGGGGGCTCGGGGTGGGGGTTGCTCTGGCCGGGTCACTGGGGGGCTGTGAGGGTGGACAGGGAATGCAGGAGATCAAGGCTTCAGATGTCTGCTGGCTGATGGGCTGGGCTCTCTCTGCTGGTACCTTAAAGCTGAATTTCAGGATAGCTTACTGCTTATTTGTGCTCACTCTGCCTCCTCCAGGCTGTGTCACAAGTATTCCAGGGGAAAAATGGCTAAAATGCTGTTCAAACTGAGAGTGCCTTGGAACAGCGAGACTTCTCCATATCTGAGAGGAAAACAGCAATGAAAGAGGCAAAGAAACCCACATTGTCAAGAAAATGTGTGAGTTTAGAACCTAATTATACTCCCATTGAATCCAATAACGAGAATTCCTATTGATTTTAAAAGGAGAATGATTTGGCAACATTTCATCTCCTCACTCTGCACTAGCAAGTGCATAATGGTCTCTTTTAAACCTATTCATTTGTTTCAACCTTTATTGGAGGACAGAGTGCTTACAGCTGGCAGAAGAGGGGGAGGAGAGAAGCTGTTTTATTTATAACACAATTCAAATAAAAAAGGTAAACCTGACTATCACAAATACATTCAAAATTGCAGAAAAACCTATTATTAAGGAATTACAAGGTTTTTGCCTTCACATTCTAACCAGCTCTCTTTTTTTGTGCCTTTGACATTGCTAAGGGTTCTTTTTTTTGTAGAAAAAGACAGAAACTTAGGAAGTCTGCACCAAAGTCTTATTTGCCATTTTGTGTGTTGAAGCTGGGCTTCATGGGAGTGTTATTGTTTGCTTTGGTTTTGCTTGTATTTAGCATGTAGCTTTTAAAAGCCCTTCAAGGCTGGAGAGTTTTTATTGTAAACATAAAACATTAATTTAAACATTAAAAATTTTACAGCTGCTTTTTAGCACATAAATTTTCACAGACACTTGAAGACGGTGATTTTTGTTTTAATGTTTTCTTTTTCCTAACTGCTCTGAAGTTGTGTAGAGGGGGGAGAAGAACAGAGTACTGATAAAATGCTTCATGTTTAGATCTTTGAGCAGTAAGACTGACATTCTTAGCACGGGGAGAATTCCTAGTAAGTATGGGATAAATATTAGCGCTGCCAAAAAAAGCAAACATTCCCACAGTCGGGATTTTGGGGCAGATCCTTGTTTTTTCTCCCTTAAACAGTTTTTCAGTAAATCTAAAACTTGAAAAAGGAATGTAAAAGGAAGAAGTAAAGCAAGTTAATCTGCTGATAGACTAGAGCAGCAGAATTGTTGCTTTTGGTGTGATATGTCCTTCACAACAGGGCCTTTAGAAAAGCTCCTTCCACAGCCCAAGACACCAATAACAATAGAAAATAGAAACAACAATAGAAATTGTGTAGCAGTGGTAATGTTGGGGGTTCTGTGGTGGTACAGAACACAGCTGGGCCAGGTTCAAAAGCAGTGGCTGCCCATTGCCCTGCTGTGACAGGGAGTCAATGGGCTCAATTCCCAGCCATGTAAATGGCAGAAGCTTCACTGGTTTGAGTGGAACTGCAGGGTGTTATAATAGAAAATCAGTTGTATGCAGTGAATAATCTTGTAATTTTTTTTTCTGTAGCAGTACTTGCAGGAATTGAAATTTGGCAGAGATCTGCTCAGGGAGAGTGGCAAAATCAAGTGACATTTGGCATAATTTTGAGCTGTCATAGTAAGTGGTGGAAGAACAGAGGGCTGGGCCACGGGTGCAGCAGTGTTTTCTGAAGTAAAATGGATCAGTAATTTTTGTATTATATCAATAATATCACATTTTTATAAAAAGAAGTAGCTGGAGGTGCTCAGAGGATTGCAGGTCTTGGTCTATGGTTATAATAAATGCTGAGAATGGAAGCACTTACAGAGAGGGTCTGTCATTATAAGTAGGGTTGAAAAATAAACATACAGTTTTATCCTGCCCTGAGTGTTCAACTATCCAGCAAAATCTAGAGAGCAGATGCTTTTTGTTTTCCAAGTACTTGAGCAGGAGAGATGAGATGGGCAAGCCAACTCTGGTGGTGAGGAGAGCTCTGTGTAAATGAAGTGTCTGTACTTCTGGCTTTGTCTTTCATGGAATAATTTGCAGAGTGACTGGTATTACCCCTATAAAGCTACTGGCTAACTCAGTTTCATCAGCAATCAGCCACTTTGAATTAAAAAATCGAAACGCACATATATGGGATATAAGAATACATTATATATGTGCTTAATGTCCATTTGAATTTCATTGTAAGGCTGTTAAGTCTCCATGCAGATAACTTTTAGTGACACAGCAGATAAATGCAATGGAGAAGCATTGTCAATATACTATAGCATTAACAGATTTATCTTTGTGTATAACACAGAGTTGGCTGGATAAGTTGCTGAACAAATGAATTCTGTTTTTCTGCATGTCACTGGATTGGTCTTTGCAAGTCTGGACGAAAACCAAAATCAACAAATTAAGAAGACAACAGTATTGCTTACTTGTTTCAACTTCAAACACAGGAAAAGCACATTTTGAAGTTTCCAGAGGCCGTTGAAATGTGTGTTTCTCTGACATTGTTTGCTATTAAGCATGTTTGTGTTACAGAATTCAACAAATCAATCCAGCTCTGTTTGGCAAAAATCTAGCAAAAGCTCCCAAACCGTCAGTTTGTTTGTCTCAGAAGGATCTGTTGATGGAAATGACTGGCAAAGGCATTTAGTGTGTACTCACCAGAGTTCCTTTATAGTGCTACCTCAAAAAGCTAAGAAATATACAAACCCACGTACTGGAAAATTTCTGGTTTTAAAAATAATAATTGAGAAAATGTGGTGCTGTTGCTGTATTGGATCAGGATTGGGGGGCAGTTGGTTGTTTCCTTCAGCTACTAAATAACTCATGTAACTTTGCTCTCATCAGTTTTTAAGTCTCTGCCTCTCTCTATTTCAGAAATTTGAAGTAAAATTATAATCAGTGTTCAGTGACTCATACTTTAAGCCAAAATGCAGTTGTGGTACTGCTCACCTGTGTGCCTGCTCAGGTTCCTGCTGATGCAGGGCTTCTGTACTCACAGATCCCTTTCCAGTGCTGTAGGAAAGCCACAGCAGCCAATTCCTCTTTCCCTCTTTTGCCCCTGTGCCATTTCAGGAGCTTGTGCACCAGTTATTAATTTCTCCACTTGTCTTTCAAGCTTGAGTAGCCAACTCCAATATCTGGGAAGGGCTGCACAGGAAGTGTTATTCATTAGGACAGGTGGCTCGAGCATGGAATAATCACCATTGCAGATTTATTCCATGGAGGCAGAACTGCTCAGGTTCCTGGCAGCAGCACAGGTCAGGGAGGTGGTATGAGCCCTGTACAAGTCCTGGGTTGATTGCTCTCTGCAGGACAGCTCAGGCCCTGGTAACGTCTTTTTTGGTAGCTCTTACATTAAAAGTGGATGATTTGTCACAAATCATGAGACAAACAGAATTTGTCCTGGCTGGGATGTCTCTGGGGTTAATAGCCTGGACAAATATTTCCTAAAATGCAGTAAAATAAATAAGTAAACTGTCCAAAGAACCACAGGCTTCAAAGAAAGAAAAAAAGTGAAAAGGGAGTTCTTCAAACTTTCAAGGAATTTCAGGTATTGTTTTTCATGGCTATGGGACACAGATGGATACATACATATGAAATTTGTACATGTAAACAGACACATAAACACATTCATACACGTAAAATTACATGGGTTATGAAATTTGTACATGTAATAATCTTTTCAGCGAGGGGAGGTGATACAGAGACAGAGAGTAGGATAGTAGAAAATCCTACAGAATGGAATTGAGCTTCCCTACATTCAGTAAGTTATAGAGGCTAAAAATAGTCTTTTAACCAAGTTGTAGAAAACCTTATTTTTTATTCACTTTCCTACAAAATTTATTTGTATACATATGTGTGTCTGTGTCCATGCATACATGCTGTCTGCACACACAAATACATATATGCAGCACGTGCACGTATGATGTGCCCGTATTCATTTTAAGCAGTGCTGTATTAGTACACTGTATCAAAGTGACTGGTTGCAGGTAGATAATATACCTGGTTCACAGCATAAATGAAAATGTTATTTTACATGTGCTATTACACAAAGTTTGCTGCTACAGAGCATTTGAAGCACAGGTTGCATTATTACTGGTGTGCACACAGTGTGTATAAACACCTCATAAATACACGTACACAATGGAAATTGCATGTGAGCTGTTATCTGGACTTGCTATTAATACTTCTTTTTGTCATCATAGTGTTAAAGTGTTTGTACTTCTCCTAACCAGATTTTAGTAGACCTTTAATACTCTAGGTCAAGAAATATTAAGAACTCTTGAAAGAAAAGCACTGAAACCTCCAGTAGCTCTGAGCAGCTGATTTTAGTAATCTGCCTGGACTTCCCTGCTTCCTCTTCTCCAGTCGTTTAGTGGAGTTTTGTTGGAGTATTTGTTGTGTTTACTCGAGCAGCACCTTTGGACTTGCAGACAGCCAGAGCATCCCTCCCTGCCAGAGCTCCTTCTCTCTTGGTCAAACCTGTGGTTTAGGTGAAAAGTCACTTTTTTTTCCTGCTACTACTACCATGACCCTGTCTTTGTGGTAGGTGAACATTTTCTGACCTCATGAACTTTGCTGCTCTGTCTGTGTGTGGTGGGTTTTAACAGCCAGTGAATTCTGGGACAAAGCACAAAAATCACAGCTCTTCCTCTGACTGAGCTGCTGCTTTGCTTACAGCTTGGATTTTCAATTTCTTCTTCAGACAATAATTTGGAAACTTTTAGAAACTTGTAGTGATTTATGTCTGAGTCAGTAGTTAATTTAAGATGCAAGAGGCAGGTTGCGAACTCATACCATGAACTTTGATGTTTTAATATAAACCTGTGGCTTTACAGATTCTTTCCATCCAAGTGTAACGAGGACTGACTTCTCAGATAGCACTCTTGAGTAAATAAATAAACCCTTTACTAGAAAACAAAAGCACAAAGAGAAGAAAGTAATAAAGTTAAATAACAGTAGTAAACTGTAGTATTGGCTGTAATACAAATTAAGCCATGTGATTCTGGCTTACTTATTGCTCAAACTTATATTGCATGGTCCTAATTCAGAATGCTCTCAGGCTGACAAATTTATATGCAAAGTAACATCTATCTATCTGTATATATGTATATATCTGTATGAACCTGCTGAAAGCTCAGAGGACAAAAAACTTAAAGGATGGCTCCTTTGTTCATAACACTCTTTAGATTTCTTTTAAAATGGATATCTCAGTGTGCTTTTGTATACCTTCAGTATATTTCTCAATATACTTTTTCTCCATGGCTGGGCTCAGACTCTGTAGTTCTTGGCATTCGTATTTTCTAAGTGCCTTCTCTGTTTATTTTATATTAAGGCAAATACTGCACCATTCCCTTACCTTTATAGTATTTCTACCATGCCTTTATTATTACATATAATAAGTGAAAACACAGCTATGTTAAATTTTAGCCAGCTGAACAGTTAGGCAGATACGTGAAGAAAAATTATCCTGTGTTTTCTAATTTTGAACTTCTTCCAGTATGTTCTGTGGCAATAGAGTTAATTCATTTACTTGGGTTGTGTTCAGTTACAGTGATAAGTGTTTTAAAGTTCAAGTGCATTTTTTTTACACTGACATCTTAGTGAGATGCTCAGCTTTACAGAATACTGATAGATCAGTTGTAAAAATGAAATAGTAAATCTTAATATACTAAGTGGAATTTATTATACTTTATGTCTATTTCCATGGAAAAATAATTTAGATTGCTTTCAGTGCTCTAGCTATTTACTGGGTGAAAACCTGGCTTACCATGTCCAGAGCAAAATTCTTCTGGATGCAAAAGAGCCATGATACCACCTCTGGGGTTTTTGACTTCTGGTTAACCATTAGAATGTAGTTTGTAGCTGAGCAATGCTAATTTCTGCTCCTAACAAAATTAGTTTTGATGGAAGCTTGTAGAACTGCTTCAGTACAGAAGATCTTTGTGAGGTATTGGAATAGAACCTATAACTTTCATTTTCTCTTTTCTCCAAAATAAATTTTTCAGATGTTGTCGTGAATACTAATTCATTACAAAACAAAGGTGTCTCAAGTTTAAGAAAAATGCAGTTGCCTGCATTGTTTGACCAGTTTTTCTCAGTTGTACAAAGGAAGGGACAAACTCTTTGGTCTGATAAACAACAACAATATCAGTGTGATAAAACTGGCCATCCAGGAAGATCACAAATCCCAAGCCTCTTGCTGGGGAATGTGGTTGGCACAGTCCTGAGCCCGTGTACCTTCATCCAGTCAAGGTTTAGCCCATTATGAACATCTCAGATAACAGGGGTGGCACTGAACCATCCCCAGTCAAAGAAGGAAAGAGAAATTGTTGTTTGTGCACCAAAAAGAGTAAAAATATTTTCTTAAAAATTTTAGTATCATCTGTTTGCAAGTATTTATAGAAGAAAAAAAAAACCCCAAACCCCACTTTGTTTCTCTCTTTGACTCTTCTTACTTTCACATATAACTTACAGGCTGTGTGGGTGGGTTCAGGATTTATAATTGTTTGCAGGTGTTTCTCTCTGTTTTTCTTTCCTTTACTGTCTTTTTGTTTGTTTAAAGGAAATCACAGTGGTGTGAGTCGAATTGGAGCTTGAAAATGTAACAGAATGGTTTATCCTGGCAAGGTAGGAAGGAAGGACAAGGGAAGAGAAACAAGATGAAGACGGAATATAGGTTCAATTAATTAAGGATAGCAAGTAATTTTAATCTGAACTCAGTTATGCAATTCTAGGGAGAATAGTGCTGAAAACTTACATGTGGGAAAATATTTTCTTAGGTAAGACTGAAGTTTTAGTTCCAAGATAAACCTAATTTTGACCTTAGTTTTGTGTGAAAATCTATTTTCTCCATCACATTTATTTTAAAGAAATGTGTCCAGTTGAGTTTGTCCAAATTTTATGCACGCAAGTCTGTCTGATTTTGATGTGTGGGATTTATTTTTTTTAAAAGATTGTATAGCCAAGATTCATTGAGCTGATAAAGATTGTATTTTTATGACAAGTTTTTGTTTCTGTTAACTCTGAGCTTTCTGTGTTCTCGTGATTATTTCCTATGAGTCAATCAAGTCTATGTGTAAGTCAATCAGTTTCCATCTTAGAAATATTCCAGGATCTGAATTTGATTCCAGGCCTCTAGTAATGTTAAGCCAGGGCCCCTTGTGGGACTGAATTTTCCCGGCTCCTGCTTGGGGAGCAGAATTACTTTGCAGCAACCTTCCACCAGTTCTGTGTTCCAGAGTCTCTACTGACAGATGGTTTTTACTGTTTCATTTTCAGTAGGTGATTTCTTTATCCAGGTATCAGTGCATCATCATGTCACTGCAGGGATAGTTTGGTTTTGGAAAAACCTTACCACTGACGTGGATACCCAAGTGAGGTTCTCTAAACCCTTCTTGTATTTTCTCCTTATTTTTCCTTTTTTATTTCTGTTAACTTTTTGTGCTCTGGAACACAACTGGAGGGACTGGATTTGACTATTGCTGTGCAGTCTTGACTCCCAGTAAGGCCCATCTGTGCTGCTCCTTGATTTAACAGGAGGATTCACTTATGAGCAGGGCAAAGTATTTTTCCCATTCTGCAGCCCAATGAGTCAAATACATCCATGTTTCATGCTTTATCATGTTACATAAATAATCTTATCTATCCCTGCAGTATTTCTGTTAGCTACATCATTGCTGAATTTTGTAACAATATGCCCTTTGCAGTAAAATGTCACCAAAAAGTTATATACTGTAATAATTTTCATCTGTTTCATAAAGACAGAGAATTTTTAAGATTCATGTTCGTTTCATCATTGAAATCCGAGTCTTCATACATTAATTTATAATGAAACCTCATGCTCCCTTCTACATTGATCACTAATTTTCTGTCTCCTTGATATGTGTTAAAATAAACTATAGATATAAAGGGCACGTTATATGCCTGACACTGTTGAGTTAAATAGAACACACTTCTCTAACTCATCCCTGTGGTCTGGCTTTTGTTTCACAGGGAAAATCCTCAGAACCCAACTGTAAAAGATGGGCTGTTTTCACCACACAGATGATCCGATGTGTTTCTTGTTTCTGTCTCCAGATAACCTGAATAATGAATTTTCAAAGGGTGGCCTGCAGCCCATTCTGAATGCAGGCTGCAAAAAGCCACTTTTTGAAGTTGCATATAAAAACATTGCACTGCCGCTGAATATTTTTTGTGTGCCCTCCAGATCAAAATCAATGTTGAAAAAGAAAGGATGATACAGGTTAAGAACATAACATGAAAACCGATGCAAGGGATGTGAACTGAGCTGTACCTCGTTTATTATCCTACCTGACAACACTGAGCACCAGCTGCATTTACAAACAGCACAGCTCCATCAGAGACTCTCGGGGAGATAATCTGTCCTGGAGCACTGGCTTGCATCTCTAACACAGTTACAGACTGATTTAAGTCACGAAACAAGATGTTCAGTGTATTTCCAATTGTTTTCATTAACAATGATAAACCTATTGAGCTGACTGCTACAGCTCGGTTTTACTGGGAAAATGTCACATTTGTGAACCTTCCAAATAGTGGGTGACATTTCCTGCTCCGAGGCAGTCTAGGGGAGGAGAACCCTGATACACTTGGAGTAGAAGGAATTACATCTGAATGTCGCCCAGTGCAAATAGCAGTGGGGAAGGGAGGTAAAGCTTCAGAGGTCCCCTGGCAAATTAATGTTCCCTAATTACATTTCGTGGCAGGAAACACAGATATTAGGTGTGCCTGCTGAAATAATACAGTATTTAAATTCTGACTAATCCATAGGTCAGGCAAGAACTGTTCAATACCTGTCTCCAGAAGGAAAGCTCTGCTTTGAAAGAAAAAGGGACCAACATCCACACTTAGGTTGAGTAATTTCACGTGGTAGTTGAAATTTGGTGCCAGACAATAGATAAGTTAAGCCAGTAGCTATAAAATTACCAAAAGTGCAAAACATCATTGCTAACACATCTTCCAGAGATCTGAGGCAGAATGATTTATTAACTTAGTTTTCTCCCCTCCTCTGTCTTAGGAAAGCTGATTTTTTTTTTTTTCTCTCCAGAAATTGTTTCATACATGCATATTTGCAATTCACCAGGACAAATAATTATTGATATTATGGATACCGTGAAAATATTTGTCTTCTGTTGGGGTGGTAGTTCAGGCTAAAATAGGACGAGTTAGAAAGCTGTTATTTTATTCAATTTTTGCCAATATAATTATATGCCAAGCATTTTAATTTCACAGTGCTTTCCTTTCTTAAGCCATGTTTCCTTTTGCTTTTCAGTAACCCTACACCTCCTACAAGGAGTCCCAGGAATGCTGAGATGCTCAATTACTCATTCAGTTTCTGCCTAAGTAATATTTTACGATCTTCCCTGTTTGTTGGATTGCGGTGCTGAGAGCTGGGGTTCCCAGTCAGCCTGCTGGGGAGGGGATGTGCAATCCCAGTGTGTAGCTAGCAGGACTTACAGCCTCTGGGTTGTGTAGAAGAATAGATGGGAAACACCCCTTCAGTTTAGCCAGGAGCTCCTCCTTCAAATCCCCCTAACCCAGAACCTTGTTTTCCAGATGTACAGTAAGGAGACATCCCCCAGACAAGCCCCAACACTGTCTAAAAATAATTTCTAAGCCTTTGAAGTAAACACCCAAGTGCTTGATGTCATCAAAGGGTTGTTTTTTTTTGGTTTTTTTTTTTTTTTTGTCTGCTGCCCTCTCTTTCTGGGCTATTCACACACACTATCCTTGTTACAGGGCAAAAAGCAAGTTCCTGGAGTTGTGAACTGTGTGAAGTTTTCTGGCATTTGCAGCTAAATTTGGTTTCCAGTTCTTAGTTCGCATTAATTTAGAGCAATACAGAGCAGCAATAGTATTGTAAAAATTGATAATTATGAATCTTTCAAGACTTGCTGTTTCTGGAAAATATGCCTTAGTCATATGTGAGTGATTGCCCTGGATACAGAACAAACTGGATAAAATTCAGTGATCTGTGTTATATAGCTTAAGTTTAGAAAATTGAATGCTCCCTTTCAGTCTCACAATCTGGTGAGAAGGCATTTTATTTTCTGTGAGCCAATATAGGTTTTTTGCAGCACAGATTTTGCGCAGAATTCTTCTAAAGCCACATTTCAAACTGCAAATCATTTTGGAACCAGAGTTCTGCTGCAAGCGCTTGAGTTTACAGTGCCTGATGTGGCTTTTTTTAAGATGTAAGTAACGGATAAAGCAAAAGGATGAAGCAAAGGAAGCTAAATAGTTTGCTGTGACCTCTGGGTGACTCCACTGATGTAAATAAGTTTCTTGGGATTTAAATCATTACAGATGAGAGCAGAGCTTCCCCTTGGGGCATGGGGAAGGAGCTCTGTGGGTTATTCTTGGACTCCAGCAGGCCAAGGTTGGAGGTGAGCAGCTACTGCACTGAGTAAACTATGCATGGAAGAATTTCAGTGATAGGTAGATATGCAGATTATTTTTCTGGTAGGAATGGTAAAATATTTTGCTGGTTTCAGAGCTGAGGAGAAATTTTAGTCTGAAGTTTAAGCATATGGAGCTTGAAAAAGTGCATCTCAACAGCTTTCATAGATGCTGATTAATGACCTAATTAAAGAGACATAGTTGATGTACTTAAACATTGCCTCCCTGCCCCCATCCAATAGAGAAAATGCTCTTGAATTATGAAAGCATTTTTCTTTTCATTACAACACGGAGTTACACAAATTGGCACCTTCTACAAGGGTAAAATACTTGGTAAAAATACTTTGCAGCACCCAAATCCCCCCACTCAAGCATGTCTTGTGGAATCCACATGGAAAGGGTGGGAAAGGCTTTGTTTCCCGGTTGGGATGGGTGAACTCTTAGAAAACTCTTGGAAATAATTATAAAAGGTGATTCTTGAAAGAGATAATGTCATATGACTGATATGTACTTGGCATTGTAGAATAGCAGTGCTCTGCTGCCTTGACTTTATAAGTTCACTGTTAATGGAACCTGCAGTATGAAGAATATAGGGCAGGAAAAATTCTCTGTATCTGTGTTTTAATTTAATGCTCTGTATTTGTGTACTTTAGCCCAGAAGTTGAATCTCCTCACAGAATCACATCTTGAAATTTATCTTTCTTCATATTGCGCAGACTTGAATATGTAAACAGGGAAACCTCTTTAACCTATATAAACTAGGAATTATATTTCAAAGATATTTAAATAATATGTGGAACTACCATCCATCTGACCTTATTAATGAATGAACAGCCCAGAAATGATTTTCACTTCTGGGTATTTGAATAAATTGCTAAGCAGTTGATTCCCTCCCATGTTGAGTACAGTGGCTTATTTTCTGTATGGAAATAAATGAAGGTGATTTAATCATAATCAGTAAATGACCTGCAAAATTTCATTTTGCAGTGAAGCTTTTTTAACCTATTGAAATGTAAAAGTATGTTTAAAGTAGGTAAACCTTCCTCCTCACTGAAGGCTCCTTGAATGGGCTGAAATCTTCTCTTAGTCACAGTTTAGAGATCTCTTGACATCTTAGTTCTAAAACTACCTTAAAATGTGGGTTTTAATGTAAACACTAAAAAAAGCCTTAGAAGTAGAAGTGTACACACACTTACTTCTTAATCTGATGATCCCAGAGCTGGCACCCTGGGGGCACACTTCAGGGAGCAAAAATCCAGGAGAACCTCTGATTTGTTCTGCAACATGAGCACCCTTGTTACAGGCTTGAGGTTGCTTGTGCTGGATGAAACTGGTTGGAAGAGGATGGGGCAGGATGGAAGGAGGGGTAGGGTGGCACCTGCACAAATACCTGTTCTCAGTGCTCATACTATTTGGTCTAAACCTGAATTTCTGGCTGTGGCCAAATGTCCAGAGAGGGGCAACCTCCTGTCAGCTGGCAGAGTGAAAATTGTCAAATTCTGCTCCATTTGGGTGGCACAGAGTGGTTTCTGCTCTGCCCTGGTGCAGTACCAGCTGCACGCAGCCCTCGGCGCTGCAGGACACAGGCTCGCTAACCACAAGCATTTGTTTTCCTTATTTTCGTGGGTTTTATGCTTCATAAGGGAGAATGGCCAGTGACCGCCAAATATTTGCTGTCCAGTTCTCTAGCTCTGTCAATATATTTGAGCTTTATTTTTTCAGCGTTTCTGATACTGCAGCTCTGTTTCTTCCAGTCTGTTACTCCCCAAGGACCCAGAGGCCATGTGTAGAAAATACATCCAAATAAAGATGGACAGGTACATTCTGGTGTTTGAACTGCAAATGCTACGTGTAAGACTTCAGAGATATTAAATTAATTGTTCTTGTTTCCTGACACCCTGGTACTCTCCCTCAGCCCAGCTCAGCATGTGTAGTTATTTTAATAAAACATGATTGCAGCTTTTCAGCCTTTTGACTAACATGAAGTGTCATATTGGCTTAACAGCTGATGTATCTTCAGTCTGAAAAACGTATCATCAGGAGGAATTGATTCAGATTTTAATGGGGCTTTTGCATCTCTGACTTCTGTTCTCTTACAATCTTATTTTACACTTTTATTTGGGCGGAATCTTTCAGTTCCGTAATTTAATCACCTAGTTTCTCTTAATTAAGGCATCTTAACCAATTTGATAGCTTATGAATTGTAAATCAGGAGTGCCTAGGCAGGCAGTCTTTTTGTTATCCTTATCAATAATACGATACTTAAGCTTTTGTGGCAATAACACGACGTGCAGAGCTTTTCATTCCCCTCTGTCTCCTGTTAGCACTCCATATGGTAACATTTAAGTGTGTTTCCCGGGCAAAGACTGTTGTTGCTCACCAGACTGGTCCCTTCAGGTGCTGGTCTCCATCTGTGGATTAATTCCCTTCCATCATTCTTACCACGGATACTGGAAGCAGCTGTTGCCTTTTCCTCAGTGGCACGGGGGTCAGGAGATGACCTTAATGAACGAGGCAGCAGGAACCTCCATCTACCAGTCTGTCTGTCTGCCTGGATAAACTGGCCAATTTTCCTCACCCTCTTTCATTTAGTTTTTAATGTCTTTTATCTTCATAGTTTGCTTTCTTTCTTCCAATTTTAATGCTTTAATACAAATAATAGATGAACACCACCAATGGAAGCTTGATTGTGTTTTTGACTATAAGTTTAGTGATAACATTTGTGTTCAAACTCTCATCTTCATTTGTCATGTTTAAATTATTATGGTTTTTTTTGGTTGAACAAACATTTTAAAATCACGCTTGATCACTTAAGTTACAACTTCAAGGGTTTTGTAACTCAAAAAAAATTTCGAAACAATCTTAAGTGTGAACACTTCACTTTAAAATAGATTTAAGATATTGTTGGATGGATTATGTCCTTTTGTTGCTGCCCTACAAATTCTAAGGTCAAATATTGAATTTATCACTCTGTTCTAGCTTGGGAAAAAATGCTGTGAAATGGAAATTCTGACTGTTTAAGGATCTGATCCTCGTTGTGCTTTATGGCATGAGAGGTTCATTGTAACCTGCTCTCCTTGCCACAAGGAAGCCGTGGTTGTGATTTCTTGACAAATGCTGCAATATTCAACCGGATGTCAGAGTCTGAACTTAGTTTGTACATGGGAGATGTTGGAGTGTTCTCGCTCAGTAAAGCTGTCTGAAAAACCTGACCTGAGAAAATGTCTCATTGAATATTTGCAGAGACAGCCTATGGTAGTCTCAAGAATCACATGAACTGTGGGTTTGGTTGTTTTTCTCTTTATTTTTTTAGCAGTGTAGCTAAACAAAAATATTGGTTAGTAGTAAAATCAAAGGATGCCCACCATCCAATGATACTCTACTGTTCTCAGTCATTCTACTTAAGTTCCTCTTAATTTGGAGTAATTGTTCTAAACCCAGTCAGGCTTTGATGAGTTATTCTACAGCACCGAAGCTTGATTGAGGAACTTTGGGTAGAATAAGATCCAAGGACTGGATGCTGAAAATAGGATGGATTTTTATAATAGGAAGGTTACTACCTCTTGGAAAAAAAATGTATTTGTGGCTATGTGTTACATTTTCCATTGCTTGACCCTTTATAGTAAGATTAACGTTTCTGTATGAAATGAAATAAAAAGTCCCCATTAGCATATTAAAAATTCTGAATTTTATGTAGGAATTATTATCTGAAATTCAGTGTCATTGGATGCTTGCAGGTAACTACCTTTTCTGAAAAACAGATCCATCATTAATTTGGCTTCTTAGATTTTAAAATGTAAAGGTAAAGTAATATACATTTAATAGAGTATAGATTTCTGTCTCTCTCTCTTCCTCATCATTACTGTCTTTTTTTTTTTATTTTCTAGATAGCCCAGGCAAGCAGCACACATCACTGACTGCAGGAGTGTTTTTAAACAGACTAATTGAAATTTAGATGTACTGAGATGTGGATTGCGATCCATAAAAAAATCAAATCCTACTTCTTTGTTGATTCATGAACTGCATTTTTTTTTTTTCCCCTTTAAAGGGGACTGAGCTTGCCTACCTGAGCTGTAGGTAAATAATGTAAGGGCAGTTTGCTGAGGGAGAAGGAGGATGTGAAAACAGAGCCACAGAGCTGTGATGGAACTGAAAAAGAAATAATAAAAAAATAAATTATGATTAAGATGCAATAGATTCTGTAAGATTTAGAGCCCAAATAAAGTGATTTTCTCATATTACATCACGTGATACTCGTGAGATTATTTGTACAATTAAAACATTTTTAAGGGGGATATCCCTTCTGCAGCTCTGCATTGAATCTGACACTATAAGCTTATCTTTAAATTTATATAGATTGAGAGATATATATTTAAATTTCTGTTCCTCTTAAGGGTAAATAAATATATTAAAATAAGCTATGGCTTGTATAGTACAGTATAACAATGATAAATGATGTTGTGTGTAATTTTTCTACTATTAACATAAAGTAATATAAACTGAAGGACACTAGTCTATTGAGAGAGTTAGTAGCTAATGTTCCATATCAGATGTGGACAATGTCAGGACTGAATACAGATTAGGCAGTGTCCTTTTCTCCCCAGGGGAATTAAACTTTGAGACACCACTGGCTGCCAATGGTTTTACTGCATTTTGTTGGTGCCTGTGGTGCCTTTCTTGGTCTATTAATTCAGAAGCTGTAAATGACAATGTGAGCAAAAAAAAGCTTTTCCAGTGGGATGCATTTCATTTATGCATTCTTGGATCTACAGTACCTTTTCAATCTGTTTTGCCACAATAACTGTTTAAAAAAATGGGTAGATTATCTGTGCTTTTGCATGAACCTTACCAGGATATTTTTTTTTCTTTATTTCTTTTTTCTTATCCAGAGAAAATAAATTGATATGTTAGGGAGACAGAATAACCTGGGAACTTTAAGTATTCAAATGGATTTTGCCTGTCTCCTCATTTTAATGATTTATTTAAGAATATGATGTTGCATTGTGAAACACCAAGGAAACTCTGAAAATATACATACAATCTCAAATACGCATCGTGTTTAATTAGGAAGTATTTTGTTTAAAATCCATTAGAATTTTGTAAATTGTAAGACTTTTCATGCATATGTTTTAGTTATTGCATGTTTAAATGAGTTTATAATCAATAATATGATGTGAAAACAAGATTTGGTTGTAAGGGCTTTCTAATTGAAAACCATTTACTTTTTGAGAATATTATCTCTAGCAGGCTAATGCAGGAGGCTATCAGCAGCTGTGGTGAAGGCAGGTGGGGGTTTGTACAAATTTGCACAGGTGAAAATAGGAATATTGGAAATAGTCCTTGTGCAGCAAGAGCTATAAGGTAATTAGATATCATATTTATTATATAAAAAGCACAAGGGTGAAATCAGTAAAATATGAACTAGATGTTTAAAAATTCTAAATTTCATTAAAACCAAACTTGTCAACACAGCATGTTTGCAAAAAAGTTGTCTTTTACAACGCTGTATTTCCTTCTGCTTAGGAAAAAAAAATTGATATTGTTGCCACTTCACAGTTCACAAGGGAATACTATTTTAAGTATTTATCACCTCCCCAGTCCTAAATTCCTATGAAGCAGAAGCTGAGATTTCTTCTATTGACGTGCACATTGTTATTCTTCGGGTGATCTTTGATATGATACGTTTGTCATGGTTCATAAATTTTATTGTTGCACTAAAAACAGAGTTAGAATATCCTCAATGCAATTATAAAAATGTATTAAAACTGAGAAGGATAAAAATATGGTGCAAGATGAGCTTTTAATGATTGTATAAATGTTCACTGTTCCATGGGAAAAAATGGAGCTTTTTAACATAGGCATAACAGTGAAATGTGAAGTGTAGGGCCAAATTTTTTGCTCCTAGAATTATGTGGGCTTTCAACATAGAAATGGTGTTTTAATTTCTGCTTGGAAAGCTGGAAATGTCAAGGCTTTGAGCAGAAGAAGAAAACCCCATGCCTCCCGCTTTGGTTTGTAATGGCATGAGGATATATCCCCCTTTTCACTCTTTGAGAGGCTGGAAGTCATCTGGAATAATGCGTTGCACTTTGCTTGTTCCTGAGTTTAGTGCAGGTGGGAAATAAATGTTACTGTGGAGAGCACCACCCAAATTAGCATCCTTGGGAAGGTGCAGCAGTGGACAGACTCTGCTGGAATGATTTGCTGCTCTGTGCCCTCTCTGCTGAAGGGTTTGCACGAGTATCCAGAGCCTGTTGACAACACCTGGAGGGAGAGGAGGGGAAACTGAAAACAGGGCTGTGAAAAATTGAAATGCTGGGTCTGACCTGACTATGACAATTTTGGGAGGTGTTTTATGTGGTGATAGAATTGCAGAGGAGATCTACCCCTGACTGATACATGGTGCAAGAGACTCTTCTATTATAGCTGATGACACACACAACGCTGTAGTACATTATTCATTCAAGGCCCTTTTTGAAAAGGTCTTATGTCCTATATAAAACAGGCTATTATGTGATGCATACGCAAAAGAGGATGGATGTGACATTCCTCTCAAACTGTACAAACCCTTTTATCTGGTACCACCAAATACTTGTTAGGCATTATTTTTGCCAGTAACAGAATTTGAATTTAAAATTCAAAGTATGCTAAGTATGTGGTTTCTTAAAAGATGCTCATTTTCAAAATCTAGGAGATTTATTGGGACTGAGAGATTTGGAAAGATTTAACAACATCATAAAATATTTTTCTTTCAATTAAATTTTCATTTCTCTTCTTATTGTGCTTATTGTGCTTTTGCCAACACTTCTCTCTTTGCTATTGCATATTCTATCCACTTGTGCCCTGTCTTGTCTATCTCTCTAGTGAATCCTGATGCTGTTGATAGAGAGTTCTTGTTTATTTACATTTAAACTTCAATTACCTGAATATAATGCTTGTCAATTATACTGAATACAGAGGAGTTGAATATATTCCCAGTAAGTTATACTAAATCATGTAATTTTCTCCTATTTTTTGTTGTCTTCATACAATTCTTCTTTGTGCTTTGTGCCATATTGAATGATGTGCAAAGTTTTCTTGTCCTCTTAATATTGTTTTCTTCTTAGAAAACATTTCAGTCTCTCCCTCCCTCTGAATATGGACAATACATTGTCTGGGAGTTCAAGAACTACACTTTGGCTATTTTTCGTGGCACTTTACACAGAAAGGATATGTAAAATATTCTTTTCAATACATACATGAGTATAATTTCTATAAGAGATAAAACCTACAGATTTTGTAATAGGTAAAAACTTTTCAGTAAAGGTAGTGAGCATGTTTTATGTAATGTTAGAAGAGTGGAACGTAATGATGTTGATGTTGGATCAGAAGTTTGTGATTTGGAGGTGTTTCTTTATAGTCACTAAACAAAATGACATCAAGCCAAACAGAGCCTTGCATTTTTAATTGCTAACTTTTCCCCATTCCCTGCGGAAGTAGTGATGCATGAAAAAGTAGCATAAAATATGACAGAAGCAGAGTTCTTTATGGATATGTAACTGTAAGAACAAAAGGAAGCTGTGTGTAAATACAACGTGGAGTATTTGTGGTAAATCAAAGGCCTGGTTGGGAAAAGGCTGAGGCAAGAGACATTGTAATGTGTAAAACCCTAAGTGCCTGTTTAGTTCATCCAGAGTAAGAATTAATAAATCACTGACACTTTTGATTTCATCCTCTGTTCTATGCTGTTCTTGCATGCATTCCCTTCTGGGGCTACTCCTTCAGTGTTTAAAAATCTTGCTGTTGTTCTTCACCAGCCTAACCATGAAGCCTGGCTTTCTAACAAGAACTCCATTGCAGGCTTCCGGGAAAGAGAAAAAATTGTAGTTATAAATACACAAATTCTGTCTTGAGAACTCTTTCCTGGGTTTGGAAGCCATAGTAATAGCCTTACTGTTTGTTCTTGAAAGCGTAAGAGCAGCTAAACCAGCTTACAGCTGTAATTTTCAATCAGAGATCCAGTGAAGATAGAGCAATAGGATTCATGATATGTAAGAGCGTTAGTAGGGAACAAAAACCCCAATGAATTAAAATGTGAGGCAGAAAAGTGAAGAAGCACATAGCAGAGGTTAGTGAAATATATCCAAGTGTACATTTGAAGAGACAGAACTGTGAAAATCTCTTCAGCAGCAGCGAGTGAACTGTGACAGTCTCACCAACACCGGCATTGCGCCACCGAGGTGAAAGAGCCCTTCTTGTGCAGCCCATAAAAGCGGTCACTAAGGACTCACAAAATTATCAGTGACTCCTTATCAGTGCTAAGCACCCTTAACCCCCAGCTTCTTCCTGACTTTAAGGTATTTAGCAAAGTATTAATCACTTTTCTTGAGCAGGACTTAAAACTTGAGCACTAAGTGGCTGCCAAATAAAGTTACTGCAACGTACTCTACCACCAATATTGTTGCACAGTTAATTGAGCTGCATTGCATTGATTTTTGAGTGTTTATCTGTGTTGTCAAGGTATTTACATAAGTAATACAGACTATGTTAAAGGCTTAATGCAAAACTGCCAGAATTCTCAGCCCCTCCTCTCTGTATTTGCTACTGAACGTGTTGCTCCCTCAATAATAAATTCCGAGGGCTGACAGTGTCTAAGTCTGCTGCTCCTTTGCCCTCAATTTCAGTGAGATGGGCCATTGAAAACTCATTACAAGCTGTTTAGACTCTGACTTTGACTTTTGCTCAGCAGTGAACAAAATTAACAGCTCTTGGAGGTAGCAAAAGAGGCACTGAGCCAAAAAGAAAAAAAAAAAAAAGGAGAGAAGACATTAAATATTATCTCTATTAGTCATGCAAACAAGCTGAAGTCCAAAGTACATGTGTTCTGCACATGGCTGTAATTGTGCAGCCTTTGGTGCTTTCATCCTTTCTCCCACCTTTTAATACTGTGCAAAGAGCTTCACCTGCATGGCACACAGGCACTCTGGAATTTGCTTGCATGCCAGGCAGCAAGCCTCTGAGTGCAGCAGAATTGCTTCATAAATTTAACTATCACTTTCAAAATTCTTTCTTTTTTTTTTTTTTCTTATTTAGTGCTTGATAGTTTTTTATGTGGTAATTTTAAAACGCTGTTTATAGCAAAAGTTACCTTGATAGGTAGAAATAGGAAAAAAAAAGGTCTGTGTATATCTATGTATCTATCAGTAAATTGTCAATAATAAAATTGCTTTTAAAAGCAAGTTATTCTTTTACAGACAAAAGAAACCATTTGACTCTTTTTCGATTATGAAAATTAAATTCCTTTAGAATGAGAATGACAAAAGTGTTTATTATCTGCCTTATGTCAGTCAACTTACTTCTAAGCAAATGCCAGAGAATTATTTTGTATATTATAGACCCTGGTAATGAATTTTAGGTCCTTATAACATTAATTACTAGACATTTATGGCATGTTATTTTAATAGAGTTGATGTTTCTTCCTGATACCATTTTGTTATTTTTATTTTTTAAACGTTCTTCGATGAGAATTGTGTTGGCAGCCAAGTAACATTTGAAATAGATGCAGTAAAAACTTCAGGAAAGAAGTGAGTCCAACAATTCAGGAGACAAAGTTCTCTTTAGCTGGTGCACTGTGGTTCCAAGCTGATGAGCAGCTGAGAGGAAGGCATTATATATACTAGAAAATAGTGAAAATTAATGGATACTTTATGTACCAAGTTAAGCTTCACTCACATGCTACATTTGCTTTAAATACAGTTGCTTTCTGCTCCCAGGTTTCCAGGTTGTGCAACTAAAGTAAAACCTGACCAAGCACCTTTTTAGGGTGGTCAGAAAGTCAGTTCTAATAAAGAGGTTGGAATTTGAAACCTTTGAAGTTTCCAGTTGTGTTGTTCTGATCCTTAAACCACAGAAGATTTGACCTTCATATCAGATAAGGTTAAAAATAAAATAATGAGGGTTTTTTTTCTGTTTATCTGTCATTATTTCATTTAGTTTGGTATCCCATTGCTGTATCCAGTGATAAGTGCACATACTTTAATTCCAGTGTAATCACAACTCCTGGCACCCATTATGATAGCACTGCTGGATATTGGTTTCCCCCCGCCCCCTTTTTGTTTTGTTTTGTTTTGTTAAATAGTAGTGATTACTTCATTTTGCTGGCCTTCCAGAAATGTGCTCTGCATAGTTGATCTTGCTCCCAAACTGCGGCATTTTTGTTCTGAGAAGTCCCTGCCTCACAAGTCCTCTAACCTTTTGCACTGCACTTTGCATCCATTAATGCAGACAGTAAAAAGTTGTAATTGAAAAACAACAACAAAAAAAGGATACAGGAAAGGCTTCTGTGAAAGAGGTATTGTAAAGCCTAAGTATTTCAAGTATTATTCTAGTTTTATCAGTTGGTACTTGTGCATACAGATACAGGCTCTGTATTTTATATATCTTTTCCATTACATTGGTTTTTTGGGTTTTTTTTCCTGTGAATTGCAAGGTGTGGAGCTGCTGAAGGTCATGCAGGAAACAGATTAGCAGCATCTTGTACCACAATGTCACAATACTTAAAAGTGTTTACAGTGCCCACTGACACACAATGAATTTAAGACTGGCAGACTGAAGCAGAACTAAAACTATTCTTATTCTTCCAAACCTGAACAGGGGCCTCGATGGTTTATGGTTGTTTTAAGGTCCATTAATCCTTGAATCATGAGGCCGTGTAAAAAGTGACAGCTTTAACATTCAGTCCCTGGGTTTATTTAAAATGTTTTTACTTCAACACTGTTTCTAATTAATAACAGTGACTATATGACCTGATTTAAATGTATCAAATACCAGGGATGTGGATTTACATTCCTTCCTAGGACATTTTATCATTTACAGCAGCAATGTGCAGCCTGAATTGAACAATGCCAATGCTTCCCAGGGAAGAGCTTACTCTAACAGAGAGAAAATCAGATACTGGACTTTAATGTCTTTCACTCCCTCTATTTATGGATTTATTTGGGGGTCTGGGTAGAAGGAATATGGCTTAGGAGCCAAATGACAGAGCAATAATAGAAGTGTGCAAGTGTGTGTGCTCACACAGGATATGTTCATGCTCCAGTTTTCTTCCAGGGTTTTCCTTTCAAGCTGATCCCTGGAAAGCAGGTCTCTGGAAGGAAACAGCTAGGAAAGCATTGTGCAAAATAATACGTGGAAAACTAAATTGAACTGACTGATTTTACAGAACATGGCAAATGTGTTCTTTAATGCAAACTGATAGGAATGCTTTTGATAAAACTTTAGCAAAGGGGCATGTTGTAACATCAGGATATACATTACTGAAATCCACTGGCTTCTCTTTGACCCCTGGTCAAAATCAACAGAACAGTGTTGATAAAAGTTTTAAGTTTATCTAGTTATCATTATTTTTCAAAAATACCAGCTTATGTGATACATTGAAAGAGGAGATATTTTCTGTGTACCAGAGTAATTCTCTCTATCAATGTTCTGCTCCTAAACAGATGTTCACAGGGGCACATATGTAGTCTTAACCAGAAAATATTTTTTAAATAATCATTTGAAAGCTCTAAACTAAGCAGTGTTAAATTGGCAGGAACAGAACTAATATTTGGAACTGAGTAGCTCAAAGTTCAACTCAAAGGTCTGGAGAAACCATTAAAAAAAGAAAATAAAAGAAAAAAAAAAAAGAAGAAAAAGGCCATCCAATCTCAGCAGGCTGGAAGGCATCTGATTTTTCAGTGTAACTGTATTGTGATGTAGATTCCTGTGGTTGCAATAGGCTGTGTTAGGAGAGGCCACTGATCTGAGACCCCCAACGAGGTCATTCTCCTTTCTCTTTAACAGAGGACAAATGCCAGCAGCCCAAATAAAAAGGCTGTGGAATATAATCCTGCATTTGGGCACAGGAAGGTTTTATGTAAGGCTGAGACTAGATAAAGCCACCCTACCTCCTAGGAATTTTGGGGAGATTTGGGTTTGTAGATGCTTTTCAAACAGGATGTAAATCTTGAAGACACACGCTGTCCTCAAGGATGGCTGTTTATCTCCTTCTCGTTCCTACCCAGGCTGTGCTCTGCAATGTCCTTTCCCCAGTATTTTTTTGCCTTACCTCTTGCTCTTCTTGCCATCCAATATAGGAACCTCTTAGCTGGCTGGGAAGCATAGAAGAAACTTTCATGCCAATAGAATGTTTTGGTAGCTTATAGCTGTATTCTAAAATGAAAAAATCCACCCTTTTTGGTTTTTTAGTCCTCTTTTAGGGCCCCAAATAAGCTATTCAGAACTGTTCACCATGTCATTTAACAACACCAGTTACCAGAGGTATTGCTAAATTCCTCTTACCTGGTGATGTCCTTTAGCTTCTGTATTTAGGCATGTGGAAAAACCCTTTTCATAGAACAGCACAGTTTCAAAGATGACAATAAATTTTTCAGTAAGGTAGTTTCTCTGACATTACTGTCCTATGGTTTTGTATGATTGAATTCCAGACATTAATTTCTATATAGTCCTTTCATTCTTGTGTGTTCTGTGAAAATGTATTTCCTACCACTAAATTACTTAGTCACCTTTAGCCTCTACAAACTTGTTTGTATTAATATTTTCTGCTTGAGAATTGGGAATGAGCAAAAGGAGTTTCAAGTCTTCTTTGCCACTGGGATGCCACAAATCTGGGAATTAAAGATTCTGTTGAGAAAATAAGTAGTTGGAAACAAATAGAAATTATATTGGGATGTGTGTATGAGTGAGTCTTAATGTGATGAACTTCATGAAATTTCCATTTGAGATTTGGAATATTTTTTAATCAATGGAGTTTTTTTTCAATTAAAATATAAAATAAGTTATAGTCAGTCAATATAAAAGTTGGCTGAAATACCCTAAATCTTGCTTGGGAAATATAAAAAGAACAAAGACATCAGCTAAAATGAATTTAAGACAAAGTAAAGAATAAAATCAGACAGGTCGGGTAAGTCATGGAAATACTTCTAGCCTTAAAATGTCAGCCAGTGTTGAACATGACCAAAGAGGCAATAGTACACTCTGCAGAACGATGGCTTGGCTTTGACTGGGGATGTCATTCTGTGCAAGCACCTGGCTGCTGAAGAGGGGACACTCTGCTGGATCCTTGTTACTGTGTACATGGTCTCCTCCCACCATCGAGGATGGTATAACATCTGTATCATGTGGGCCTAAATGAGGCCATGGCACAGTTTTCATCAAACATTACATATATTGTAGGCTAAAGAAAGAAAAGCATGGGATATAATTGGCATTTTTCTGCAGAGCAACTGACAGTGCTTTACAACTTATTTTCAGCAAGTGTTATGCGGGTACCTTTGTTTCTGGGAAGTGACAGTACCTCATAAAGGAGGACAGTGTAAAGCAGATTAGCTTTTCTAGCAGGAGTAATGCCATTATGACATTCTCTTGGACACTTTCCGTAGCATGCAGGAAAACCCGGGTCCATTTTTTTTTAAGATAAATTACAGCACAAGAACAAAAAAAGACAAGTACTCTGTCATCTTGGCATAATGCTGGGGATTTGTGACTATCCATGCGTTCTGCCTACACCGTGCTGTACATTTACACCAAGAAGAAATATTGCTGGTCTGTACTGCTGCACCTTGTTCAGAATACCAGAGTTAATGTGGTGTCCATTAGAGCGTCTTTATTTTCAGTGCCTTTATAACTCTGATAAAAAGTCTTTGTAAGCTTGAACAGGATAGCCCAGGAGAGAGTTATTTTGCAAAAGCTTTAAAATGAAATTTCAACTTAAAAACAAAATCCTTTTTTGTTATTGGGATAAAACATTTACACAAATTTTAGCATGTATGTGTTGCTGACCTTTGCACACCTATAGAAATGTTTTGCTAATTGTGGGAGGAAAACAAATCCAGAATCCAAAAGTTGGTTTTCTCCATAAACCTTGACTGCGTGACACATTTTCAACTTTCCACTTGCTCACGATATTTACTTAGAAGCCAGCTATGTATCCTACTCCAGACACTAATAAGTTCTTGCAAGTATCGTAATTTCAGACAGGGGTATTTCTATTAATTTTTCATGTTTTCACTTTAAAGAGTTGTAGCTCATTCAGGAAAATCTTTCTAGCCCCGTGAGCCTTCACGGCTGTGAAAGCTGCTACAGGCTCTGCCATTGAAACACAGGGTGGATTTATTGGAGTCAAATGGCCCAGCCCTGCTGAATTCACTGAGACGTCACAGTGATACTGAACATGGACTGGGATTGGAATGGAAAAGGGGAGAGTTACTTTTTCTGTCTCTGGTTTCCGCAGCTTTGCTGTAAAATCTCAGTACAGGACTGCTGCTATGTTGTGTTAGGGTAACTTCCCCTAAGGATTAAATCAACAGCAGATTGTTTAGTTTTTCCCATTCCCAGGGCTTCCATTCCTTCCTGATTTGCCCTTTTTCCCTTGACTTTTAAGAAGAGACACTCCTCCTGCTTTTGTCCCATTTTTCACCTCCAGGAGGTGGTAATTCTATTGCTCAAATGGATTCCTGCTGGTTGCCAACACAACCATGTAATTCTGAGGGGAGAAAAATGCCTTATCTGCAGTTTTGATTTAAAGCAATTTCTTGAAAACATAATAAAGTTTCTCACCAATGGCATTAAAGTTAATAATCCTTAATGTTGAAAAGTGATGGTTAAAAGAAATGAACGAGCACTTGAAGGTTGCACTCTTTTATTTTAGCAGATAGGGACTCACTTTGGGTTAGATTATAGCTGTACCTGGTGCTAGCATGAAGGAGGCAAAGGGAGAGAAGAGTTTCTGGCCTGTCTTGGTACCCTTCTGAACTGTGTCCCATAGCTCAGGTGAAGGCAAGGTGCCCAGGGACATCCTGGCAGGACTTTTGGTCCCAGAAGGAGAT
Organism: Picathartes gymnocephalus; assembly: GCA_013390045.1. Taxonomy (NCBI): domain Eukaryota; kingdom Metazoa; phylum Chordata; class Aves; order Passeriformes; family Picathartidae; genus Picathartes; species Picathartes gymnocephalus. Next base: position 1,202 of record WEKY01045691.1, on the reverse strand, counting down.
AGTGCTGAGAATGAGAGGAAGAAAAGAGATGTCTGGCCTTTCTCCTGCCCAGCGTTAATAACAGTGCAAAGCACAGAGAGCTGCAACCTCCCTGAAGTGCAGGACCTCTCTGAGCTCCTCCCAGCACAACTGGACACTTCTGGGCTTTGCTTAATTACTGTTCCGTCTAATTTTTCAGTTCTGCCTTTTGCATGAAAGAGCATGTGACCTAGATTCAGTCGCTAGAAATTACCTCTCTCCACGTCCTTGACAAGTGCTAAAGTGAGACTTCATTTGACTAAGGGAGGATATTTTGTTCTTCAATGTTCTTTATGTCAGTGTCTCAATTTATGTTATATGTCCATCTTCTTTAGCTTTTATTATTGTCCATAATGTATTTTCTTAAAAAGGCAAGTGCAACTGGCTTCTTTTGCTTTCAAGGTTTCTGTTATATATGTGTGTATATATATAGATATGATCTTCAAATTCTGTTTAAATATGTTCTTTCTAAGCTATGTGAACTTAGGTCCCATAAGCTCACACTTTTTAGTCCATGAATCAGCTTCTTTGCTTTTCCTAATGCCTTTTCAAGTGTTATATTAATATCATTTTATAAAGTGGTGACACAATATTCTGGCTGGGCTTTGCCAGAGAATTAAATAATCCTGGACATGCATTCCCATTCTAAGCAACAGTTGGTATAAGCATGTAAAATAGAAAATGTATTGGCTCTCAGTGTTTTGCCCTGTCAGTTCACCTTTTGTTTTTATATGATGAGTTTACCATTATCCCAAGGTCCTTTTTTAATTCCTTCTGCTCTAAATCCATCAGATTTATCTGGTATTTGTTTATTTCTGGCCAATCTGTAGTAGTTGACATGTGTCAACATTAATTCCATGTGTCGTGTCAACCAAGCCAGGGAGGAGGCCCAAACCCCAGCACTGGGTTTGGGTTGGTTTTGTTCTTTCTTCTCTTTTTTTTTTTTTTTTTTTTTTTTTTTTGCTTTNTTTTTTTGCCTCCTCCATGTTTGACTCTCCCTTCCAGTTGTGCAGTGTCAGCAGGTAGTGCCTGTTTACAGTCTCCCTTTCTGACTGGGTCATTTGTCTGCATTAGTTACTGCAGAGATCTGGAGTGCAGCCTTTGGAGAGCAGCACTTCCTAGGACCCTGTAAGCACTGCTTGTTCCACCTGTGTCATGGATGTGTCCATCCCAAAGCCTGCATC